>NCSJ02000058.1:0-166649 GCA_002812745.2 Scytalidium lignicola | reverse complement strand
TCACCTCTTCATCCTCCCCCTCCCCCCTCAAAGCAGCAAGTCGCAGCTGATTCCTCTTCCCCAGCACCCTCACTGTATTCCTCCGCTCAGCCTCACTCATCTCCGTCCAATTCGCGATCCGCGATAGTGTTCCGTCCTGGTGGATTACCATTGGGCCGAGATGGTCGAGTTTGATTGTTGGGCCGTTGAGTTGGACTGAGGGAGTGCTTTCTGGTTCTGGTTCTGTGTCTGCGTTTGGAGAGGGGAGGGGAAGGAGGGGGGTTTGTTGTTGTGGTTGTTGGGATGAGGATGAGAATTGGGGGAGGGATTGTTGTTGTGTGGTGGTTGTGGTGCTCTCAGGCGTGGATGTTGATGTCATTGTTGTTTTTTNGTAGGTGATGGTAGTAAATAATGATCCCTGAAACCAGGATGATGGCGGGGGAAGAACGGGGAGGGACGTCCGCAACGAGGGGTAATTTAGATGTGTGGGGCAGGTAATTGTCAATTTTTGTTTGGTTGAAGAACCCCCGCTTTGAAATAAAAGGCAGTAGCTGTGATTATTGCGGAGTTTTAACTATTATGAGGATTTCAATGTTCATTTTGTAAGGCGGGGCAGCTTAATACCAAAAGGAACTTTCTTCAGAACCTTCTACAAGGTGTATATGTGTCACATGATTAAGCAGCTACGAGCAGATGTATTTATGCATATGAGTTTATGCAACTTGAAGTCATAAATCACAAGGTGGGAATATCAAGACTTCACGACATCAAAATACTCCTTATTTTCTCATTTATACCTCATATCATAAAGAAGGCTAGGAGATTTTACAAAATATCATACAATATTACTCCTAACTATAAGTTAACAAATCAGAGATCCCAATTCCAACCTCCCACCATTTCCCCGACTCGCCACCTCCACAACACCAAAACTCCATTTCCAGCCTTTCAACCTAGAATACATAGAAAATCCCTCGTCATAATTAGTCCACACAGTGCATTGACGATCCTTCATTTTGCACTCAAATTGCCTCACTACGGTATACTGCATAAGCACTGTCTTACTGCTGTTGTATGCGCCTTTTTGCGGCCTTTTTTTTTACGACGTGCAACAAAAATATTTCGTCCTCTTTTTTAATTCGTCTCGAATTTTTCTCTAATTGATTAATTATTTGGTGATATTATCCCTCTCTTTTACTTTGTTGTGAGTATAGTACAGTACAGTACAATATTAGTGGTTTTTTAAATATTCATTATACTGTATCTGCATAACTTACGGAGTTGATTGGAAGAATAACGTCCATCCCTGCGTAGCGAGATACCCACCGTGCCGAGAAAAAAGATAGGTACTTTGACTTTGGGTAGTTCAGATTCTGTACACACGTCAATCTTTCTTTTATTTCTCCGTAACTCGTATTCTACAGCCACTCTCAAATGTCTTGACTCTTCCTCCCTAGAAAATTACGTTCGCATTGTTGCGTTCGTGCCTGTTTTGCAGAGGGTTTCCTTTCGTAGCGTAATAGGATTTCTTCGACCCATCACTACTATTAAGCTTATACCACTATTAAAACTTATAAAAGGCCTATATACAGCCCTTAGAGTGCGATAGCAACGGTAGAAAATCGCTATTGGCCTTGTAATTGCTGTAGCTTACAAAATCATACAAGATCATTACGTGGACTGGTACTTGCAACATATTAGCTCGGCTATATTTGCCACTTTCCAATATTAAAGCCTCAGGCATGTAGATCAACTGATAGCGTGGGAGTGATCTTTATGCCTTAGGCCCCAAATATTTGTTCGAAGGCCACGGAGATAACATTACCTGTGTTTACAGAAGGATAGAACCATCAGCGACAATAATAAATTGCTCAATCTCCCAGAATGTCAAATAGTTTAGTCAATCATGACCACCTACAGCAGCTTGCTAGCTATCTGCAAGCTTTGCGGACAACAGCAATGCACAACGATGCCACGTCACGAGGCTGTAGTTCAGCTGCATGAACTTAGCCTGCATTCAAACTTCAATCCAACTCGACCAATACCTCCATCTGCGTGCTGACTCTGTGATGAATTCACGGCAAGCTATATTTCTTGAGATTTCTTGAAACCTATCCTTACTAATGCGTCTTCTACAACGCAACAGCACTGGCTGGCTTAGCCTGACTGAGGACCTAAATGGCGATGGCATTCCCGAATATGCAATTCTTTCACACACATGGGGGGCGGACATAGAGGAGGTTACCTTTGAGGACATAATAAATGGCACTGGCGAGGATAAGCCTGGCTACGAGAAGATCCAGTTCTGTGGAGAACAAGCACAACGGGATGGCCTACAATACTTCTGGGTGGATACTTGCTGTATCAACAAGAGAAACTATGCCGAACTCTCACACTCTATCAACTCCATGTTTCGTTGGTACTGCAACGCGACTCGATGCTACGTCTACTTATCGGATCTGTCCATTTCTACCTTCGACAGCAACAATGAATACAATCCGCAGCTGTGGGAATCGGATTTCCGGAAATGTACGTGGTTTACTCGGGGCTGGACGCTCCAAGAGCTGCTTGCCCCTTCTTCGGTCGACTTCTTCTCTTGCGAATTCAAGCGAGTTGGTAATAAGAGTTCTCTAGAACATCAAATCCACGAGATCACAGGCATCCCTAAGTTGGCACTTCAAGGAGCCCGTTTGTCGCAGTTTAGCGATAAGGAGCGATTTTCATGGATTCAACCCCGCGAGACTAAACTCGAAGAAGACAAAGCGTACTCATTGTTTGGCATTTTTGACGTCCATATACCGCTTCGTTATGGCGAAGGGATGACAACTGCATTTAAACGGCTCGAAGAGGAGATCGACAAGCTTAACAAATGTCTCCAAGACTTACGCCTCACCGATCCCCGCGATGACAAGAAGCGTATTGAGGACACTAAGGGTGGTTTACTGGAGGGCTCATACCGCTGGATCCTAGAAAATTCCGACTTTCAACAATGGCGCAACAACCAGCAAAGCCGGCTACTATGGATCAAGGCGGATCCTGGCAAGGGTAAGACGATGTTGCTCTGCGGCATTACCAACGAGCTGGAGAGGTCAATGGCCAAGTCAGTTTTTCTATCGTACTTCTTCTGCCAGGCCACTGACTCTAGGATCAACTCCGCTACGGCTGTGCTGCGGGGTCTGATCTATTTACTTGTCGACCAACAGCCATCTTTCATCTCCCATGTACGGGCAAAGTACGACCAGGCCGGGAAAACGCTCTTCGAGGATATGAATGCCTGGGTTGCCTTGTCCGGGATCTTCACTAACATCCTACGAGACCCGAGCTTAGACAGCACGTACTTAATCGTCGATGCGCTCGACGAATGCGTAGCAGACTTACCGAAATTGTTGGACTTCATGGTGCAGACTTCGTCTGTATCCCCTTCTATCAAGTGGATTGTCTCTAGCCGCAACAGGACTGACATCGAACGAGGACTACGGCTTGATGGGTTGCGGACGAGGTTGAGCCTGGAGCTGAAAGAGAACGCAGAGCAGGTATCCCGCGCTGTCGATGTATACATCGATCATTGCATCTCTGAACTGGCAAAAATACAGTATGAAATCTCTTTGCGAGATCAAGTTCGTGATGTATTGCAACGAAAGTCTAACGGAACATTTTTGTGGGTGGCTCTCGTTGTCCAGGAGCTTAAAAAAGCAGAGAGCTTCGAGGTGTTAGATGTTATAAACGAAGTACCGGCAGGTCTAGAGGATCTATATCGCCGAATGATAGACCAAATTCAACAACTAGATCGGAGAAAGCCAGAACTTTGCCGGGCCATTCTTTCAGCCGCTACTACTGCGTATCGTCCGCTCCATCTAGCAGAACTCGCTGTTCTGTCCAGTTTACCGTTCGATATTTCGAGCTCGTACAAGTCTATTCAGACGATAGTCAACATGTGTGGATCGTTTTTAACAATACGAGATAACATTGTTTATACCATCCATCAATCGGCACAGGACTTCTTATCCACTGACGCATCCATTTTTCCTTCTGGAATAAAAGATGTACACTACACTATCTTCTGGCGGTCACTACAGATCATGTCTAGGACATTACAACGTGATATCTATAGTCTAGGCGCTCCTGGATTCTCTATTGACCAAGTCAAGCAGCCTAGTCCAGATCCACTAGCCGCAGCACGGTACTCCTGCCTTTACTGGGTCGATCATCTGCTCAACTGTGATGCTACAGAGGAGACTAGGAATGACCTCAAGGACGGTGGTTTAGTCGATAAGTTTCTTTGCCAAAGCTATCTTTATTGGCTTGAGGCACTTAGCCTAATAAGAGGTCTGTCAAGTGGTATAATCATGATTAAGAATCTTGAGAATAAACTTAAAGTAAAATTCTTTATATTATCTTACAATCTTATTAGAATATTTTAGCTAATCAAGACTTAGACTAATAAAAGTCCTGATTTATATGCGTTTATACATGATGCAAAGCGATTCGTCTTATATAACCGATCAGTGATTGATCATACACCCCTCCAACTATACTGTTCAGCCCTTGTCTTTGCCCCGGAAAAGAGCATTATTCGAAAACAATTCGAGAAGTGTATCCCAGCTTGGATTCAAACAAAACCGAAAGTACAAGCAGATTGGAGTGCAGTGTTACAGACGCTCGAAGGCCACTCGGGCTCGGTCAGGTCTGTAGCCTTCTCGCCCGACGGCAAACAGATCGTATCAGGCTCTGTCGATACCACGGTCCGGCTCTGGGATACTACTACAGGAGCTGTACTACAGACGCTCGAGGGCCACTCGGGCCGGGTCAGGTCTGTAGCCTTCTCGCCAGAAGGCCAAGCAGTGAATACTCTACTTGTGGCAAAGGATTGGATAGCGGAAGGTGGTACAAATATTCTCTGGCTGCCTCCTGATTACCGATCACCAACTTCTACAGCTGTTTGGAACGAAATTCTTGCCTTAGGATACTTATCGGGGAAAGTGTTTATTCTTGGATTTAAGGAAGGATTGAAGCTTATATAATACGAACTAGTCTAGAGATCAGTTATCATTAATTATAATTTATCTTTTTCTTTATATCTCTATTTCATAGAGGGTTAAGGGGAGCATATGCCTCTATAGTAGTTGATAATTGCTACTCGGTTTCTAGCATCTTCTAGAATAGCCATGCATGTAATATTTTGAGACCCTAAGGCAAAAAGATCTTTTTCACATGCCACAGGTGATCTCTATACTTAAGGCTTGAAAATCAGAAAGTGGCAGATGTAGCCGAGAGCAATATTTTGCAGTACCAATCTGCGTAGCGACTTAGCATAAATTCGCGCACGACACTAGCCCCAAGGCTGATACTAACTTCCTAGCATGGCTATAGGATTCTGAGAGTCAGATATTGGCCTGTAATAAGTTCTAACAGTAGTATAAACTTGGTGGTGGTGCCGTGGTAGAAAAATTCTATTATATTATAGAAAAAGGCTTTACATAAATCAGGCGTGAACGTGACAATACGAAAGTAATTTTCTAGATGGAAGGGATCATGTATTTAGAAGTGGCCATGGAACATGACTTAAACGAAACTATAGGAAATATCGATGTGTGCGCAGAGTCTGAGTGGCTTAAAGTCAAAGTACCTATCATTTTTCTTGGCACGGTGGGTTTTTCGCCACGCAGGGATGGACGTTATTATGCATCATGTGGAGGGGAAGCTTTAAGCCTTAGGCCTCGAATTGGTAGCGTGGAGAAACTAGCGGTTATTGGTTAGTTGCATTCTGAGAGAAGTGCCGAGGCAAACTTCCTGGTCCATACAACGTCCTCCAAGAGCAAAAAGAGACAAAAATGGCCAATTCTTTTGTTGCACGTCAGAAATATTCGGTGCCTTTTTAAAGCCCTTTTCAATCCATTTTTTCGAGATGATTTGTGGGCGATTCGGTACCTATTCGCTAGCTGATTGCTGTCAATTGGAGACTGATCCGGAGACATTTCGAGACCGATTCTGCCAGTTTCAGAAACACTCAGATATGCAACAAAATACTTGGTCATTAAATGGATGGGATTAGGCAGTGAGGCATCAATGACGTATGGCTTTTTTTGGTTATTTTTTTGGTTTATTGTTGTGCTGATTCTAAATAATGCCCCCTGAGCTGGGGTGGGGATGCGATGCTTTCACTTATACAAGGTATATTTCACTAAATTGAATAAATAACAGTCTGGATTAAGGTATAGTTCTATAAGCTGATCGAGATACAACTAAGTACATGCAAGCAAAGTAGCATCCCGCTAACTCGACATTGGACGTTGGTATTATCAAAGGAATAGTCCCGGGTTATCAAAAGACAATAGAAAGAGATTTAAACAGTCTTCTCAGGTGTGCTGGGCTCTTGGCTGATATACTCAGCAGATCTATCCTCAGAGCCGTGTCTCTTGGCCTTGCCTTCTCCAAAGATGGGGTCATAGTTGGGAGTACTGTTCAGAGTTGTTAGTAAATCAGTGATGTAGACAGGATGATGGGAAATAAGACTTACCCAGGAACTTCACCAGCCAGTTCCTCAAGAGTCTTTCTCTTAGTCTCAGGAATTAAGAGGGAAGTGAAGACACCGCACAACATGAAAAGAGCGAAAATCTCCATGACGTGGTTCAACCATGGGCTGGCAGCGTTACCAGTAGCACCGGGCGCAGCACCACGGGTTCGGAGAGGACCGAACACACACTGAGCAATGATAGCACCGACCTTACCAGCACCAGCGGAGAGACCATGGGAGGTAGATCTGTAACGAGTTGGGAAACATTCACCAGGAACAATGAAGGTGGTGGAGTTGGGACCGAAGTTGAAGAAGAACTGAGCAATGACATAGAGAGCGAGGAGGGCATGTCCGCTGAGCTTGTGGAAAGCAAAACCAATGATGATGAAGAGGACGGTAAGGATGGAGAAACCCCCGATTTGGATGGGCTTGCGACCGATGATATCGACCAATGCGACGGAGACCCAGTAACCTGGGATGGCACCAGCGCAAGTGATGATCAAGTTACCAACAGCGGTGCGGTAGAAGATCTCATACATGTTGGAACCGCCAGAGTAGCCGATAGCGCTGAGAATGATGGAATTGTTCAAACCAAGACCATAGTAAGCCACATCGAGGAAAAACCATGAACCAGCAGTACCAAGAAGGATCTTGCCAAACTTCCACTGGGAGTAGTGGGCATAGAAATCGGCCCAGGAAGCTTTGGGGATTTCCAAAGCACCAGATTGCTCAACCATGGCAGTAGCACGGCGGATCTCATCAACATCACCATCACCACGTCTGCCAGTAATGTAGGTGTTGACATCTTGGCCAGCCTTCTCGACATCACGGGCAACATCGAAGGTGTAGCGGGGGGTCTCGGGGATGGTGAGACGGTAGTAGAGAGCAATGCAGCCAGGAACGGCGCCCATTCCGATGATGACACGCCACATCTTATCCACAGCCAAACCACAGACACCAGTGCACTCGGAGGCCTTGCTGGCGGTCATGAGAGACTCCTTGAAGCCGGAAGTAACGATAAGAGCAATCATGGCAGCGGAGAATTGACCAATACCTTGCATGGCGAAGACAGCGTTCATCATGGCACCTCTCCATTTAGTAGTAGCGAATTCGGAGGTAATGATGGAAGACAATGGATAATCACCACCAATTCCGATACCCTATACTTCTTGTTAGATCCTTTATTCTGTCCTTCGGGGGGAGGGGATTCGCTTTACCATGAGGACACGCCAGAAGATGACGAGACCAACGATGGAGATGGAGGGAGATGGCGAGGAGAGGGCTTGAGCGAGGGTAGCGAAGATGATCAGGATGAGTTCCAATCCGTACATGCGCTTGCGACCAAGCACATCTGCAAGGTAACCAAAGCCAACTTGACCAATGACAGTTCCACCGGAAGTAGCAACCTTGATGGCGGTATCCGAGTTGCTGGGAATGGTACCCTTGGACTTTGGGTTCTGGAAGAAGACAACACCTAACATAGCGGTAACCAAGTTAATGGCGAAGATCTAGTTAGAAGAAATCTTGTTAGCTGACCAGTTCGTCTGAAGGTGACATGCCGTCAAGGCTTCATCATCACGTTGTGAATTATGACACCAATTGCCATTGCGATTGCGGGGTCGGATAAGGTGAGGGGGAACCAGCTTACATCGTATGAATCCGTGAAGAAACCAACACCTGCTACGACGCAGGCACGGACGTGATACCAGCCAAATGGAGCCTTGTCGATCTCGGCAAGGGCAAGACGACGACGCTCATTGGGGTCGGCAATGTGAGCGAAGTCATTGTTGAAGTTGTGGAAGGCGGCGTTGCCTCCGGAAGTCTTGTTCGCCTGGACGATTGCGTGAGGATTGCTCATCTTGAATTAAGGGGAGGACAGAACACCGCTGCCTGCTTGGACGCAAAGGGAAAGATGTGACTGGAGTCGAGACTGGATGAACCCTCTGGAAGGGAGGTGGAAGTATACCACTCTTTCTGTATTCCTACTCACAGGGCGTGTACTGACCCGTGATGTGTCGTGTCGATATTTTGAGTGCGCGACTAAAAGAAGAAGAAGAGAGCATCCCGGGAGGACAGAAGGTTGCAATCTTATATTTGCTTGAGAGGTCTCGGCGAGGCGTTCAAAAGGCGTTGCAAGCCCATGGCGAGATTTCTGGATGAGCAACAAACGGGACCAGGGTGCTGAGGCGCGCGTAGCTTTTCTGGAATGGTGTCCGAGGCTGAGAGCTAAGGGGGCAGCACTAGTTTCGACCATCCAGGGCGGAGTGGGGTGTGGATGCTTGCGATGGAGGGGGTGCGAAGGGGTTGTCTCCTGCACCAGGGCAGTCTTGCAGATACCGTATTATCAGGAAGGAATCTCTGCGTCTTGGTATATCTTGGTATTGTGGACTGGCGTAAAAAAGCATTTCCACCCAACTCTTGAGAATCCGAGTGTCTTGGAGAAAGGCAAAAAGAAGACGTCACTTCCAGCTCGGGTTATTCTGCCTTCGAGCACGTAAAAATTATCCAGCTCGATGTTTGTCTCTGTGACCTCTCTAGCACCCTGATAGAAGGATTCAGTCTATCAGCCCATGACAATGCTACGCAAATAAGCACAGTCCCTCGTCCCTCATCCCCAAACCGCAAGTAACTTGGGGGTCTTGTTGCACGTTGCGGGTCCTCCGACCACGCCAAGATTAAGGTTACTTGGTGCAACTACCGCCTGTAGATCGCGCATTATGTTGCCTCCGTAGTCTCCTAGTACTGTGCCGTATTTGTGTCCGCCTGGGCCCCGGCACATCCAGGGGAGTTTTGAATACATCCTTGGGAATGTCATCGAGGCAGGGCCAAAGCAGTGGTGAGGCTTTTCGCCAAGTATCAGAAGGCACGGGAGGGATGAGGGCCACGAGAGCCAATGGCGGGGCGAGTCCAAGGCACGTTTCGCTTCAACCCGTGGGGATTCCGTAACTCGACGTGCGGAAAAGGGGCAATTGGGGCACCAGGTCACGGGGAAGGCGACAGCTTTGGGAAAGAGCAGAGGGCAGGGCGCTTGCCTCAGTGGATGAGTATCTCCATGAGACTTTTCACTGGTCACGGGTTTTTTATCGTAATCAGCGAGCCATCCACTAACAACACTCTATTACGTGCAGCCAGAGCTCGTTCCACCGAGGATTACGGACATACTCCAGTGATTTACACGGCTAATTTTTCTACTCTCTACCGGTTCTCTCTCGATGTTTTTTTTCTTGCCTCCTCCAAATTCCGTGGCATGATTCAAGATTTCCCCAAATTTTCTTCTCATGATTTAGTAAACTGATCGCGCTTGTTGCCTCTGCCATCAAACAACGCGATAATCGCCGAGAGCCTAACTTCAGCTCAGTCTTCCGCTTCTCGAATATCACGCACACGTGTACAGACCTAAAACCTCCTGGAGCGTGGAGGAGGGCAGAGCCACAGCTCCGCCCAACACGGAATCCTTCTAGAACAAACAGAGCGCACCCTTCTCCCGCATCCTCCCCCGGCTTCCGCAGGACGTGCGCACTCCCTGTCCAGATGTGTGGCGCATCCGACGCATTTGCAGCTCTGGTCCACCTTCCTTTCTCAATTCTCTTGGTTGTCACCGCCAAGCAGAGTCATTCTTGAATCATATGCTTTTCACGGCGCCGAAAAAAGCCTTGAGATGGAGCCAAGGGAGATCTCAATTCTCAAGCTTTTCTTGTCCAAAGATTCATCAACGTGTGCCGGCGCGGCGAACTCTTGATAGCCTGTTTCTTCTGATGCGGAACCAGTGCTTGTGACCAGAGAGGTATTCTGGCAATCTGCCTCGTTCCTTCGTGGCTTGCAGGTCCTTTCAACATTGCTATCAAACCTCGCACCAGCCGAGACAACAACCGCAGACACAGCCATGAGATTCTGCCTCCATATCCCTCAGACATGGGATTAATTCATGTCATAATAATACCGCAAGTTACCGAAAATCTTTAGAGCAGGCAACCAACCCCTTCACCGATCGGTATGATCCGAAGCTGAAGTCACCTCACAATGCGATACATCATCACATTGAAAGACTGGAAAAAGTTACAGTCGCAACCACAAAACTCAGGCTTCTTGGACCGATAATAAAAATACCACAGTAAATTACAACGGTCTAGACCCTCGCGTCTACCTCGTCCCCAAAATTGAACTCATCGGTAGCAACCGTGGGTTCTATGTTATTTTTCAACCCAAAATCGTTACATTCCCCGGTGCTTAAGAAGCTCGATGGAGGTTAAAAGCGACCAATAAAATTATCGCCTGTCAAAACGTGGGCAGCTGCCGGCTAAGGATTCGCTAGTAAAATTCCCGAAACTTGACTGCTTAAAGCCTAGCCCCAATCTGGGGAGCAGGGTTTACTGGCTGCAACTTGGCGCTTACTTGGCGCTTGCTTGGCGCGCTGGTGATACTGTATTGTTCGACTTTTTTCTCACTTGATGTTGATAACCCCATTATTATTCCACACTCTCGGACTGCGCGATCGCGCTCGATGTATCGACGCCTCCGCATGCCAAGGAAACAATTATTGAAAACCTTGAAGGAAGAGACTTTCGGTGGCCGAACGCGTATCGACTAGTGAGGGTCCTCCATGAGACAAACTCGATTCGCCTTTGCCACGGATTCTTGTGAAGAAAAATGGAATTCTGTAGCCAAGAGGTATTCTATCGTCAATGTTAACTTATGCTGGCTAGTCTCGATCTCAATTGGCCATGTCACATCGAGGAGCACGTACCATAACGGGCAAAATGTACTGTTCCTCTCTGGCTCGTGCCTTGGACCTGCAGTTTGCAAGTACTCAAACATATCTTGATACGGCAGTATCATGATAAAGACTATACATGCACCGCTACAAATACAACCAGTCTGATCTATAGAACTCCTGGATTTTACTCACAATGATTTGCTCCCTAGAGAGCACGGGCTTGGATATACCTTGCCGCATTGCAAAATACAATACGTAACTAGCAGTCTTGGAATTTTCTTGGTATCTTTCGGCCGATGATGAAGGCAACATGCCGCCCCGTCTTGGGTCGTATCCGAGTACCCTCTCCTCACATCTTGGCATAGGAGACTCCGAGATGTTCCAAGAACCCCCAAGACAACAAGAGATCGAAAAAACTCTTACACGCCTTAAGCTCTGCCCAGAAAACACTTCGTATGCTTCCAAGAGCCAAGAGAATCGAAGTTGCAGAAGTGGGGAGCGTAGAAGCATTTATGGAAGTAGGTCTCTTTGAAATATTGATGATGTATGGTATCTCATTGGGTAGCCTACGGCCCCGACTATCAGGAGCAAATGTCCGGTTTTCTATCCATAACGGCTATCAAACGCCCTTGATAACCCTGGTCTCTGTTATTCAAACCATAGAACATATCGCCCCCGAACACGAGCTACAAATTATTCCAGAAAATTACTCTTGGCGCGTGGCGTTTAGGCATGGCGCCAAGACGTTGAATATCTAGATCCCTGAAGGCCCAGACCTCCACTATTGTGAGAAGCTGTGGTGGATGTCAGGTATCCGATGCTGCGATAAGCTGGCCATCTTGTGGTGCCATGACCACGTCCACGCCGCAGGATTACTTCTAGAAGTGTAAGCTGATATGGAGAAACTCATGCGGGGTGGGGGCAGGGTTTGCTACTATTACGGTAAGTCTATATTGGCATATTTCCATTCTATTTGAAATCACTACAATAGTTAGAATACTCGGGCTAGGCCTCATCATATTGACATCGAATATATGTTAAGGAACCCAAGCTCCAAACTATCAAACTAAGGATGAGAGGATCCTACATGATACTGATATCTACGGCATTTAGGGGTATATCAAAACAAAACATGTGTTTAGCCGTAGCAGTAATGGTATCATCAGTACGAGCTCTATCAACCTACACGTGCCTCGATTTTCTACCACATCTATTTTCTTGGCACCTTACGAATTAAGCACCCTTCAAAGAGTAAGACCACATAATAGTGGCTGGCTGATTGGTGTAAAGACCAATTTCAGTATCAACTGCTATTAAGGGTTAGTATTGCTATTCTCCACCTACACTCAAAGCAAAAACAAAGGATGAGAACAAATCACCACTCTTCTGTTAATCACGTTTATACAGCGATTATATAATTATCTAAGCCAAAAATACTATTGAAATATTAGAAAGGGTGTAAGAGCCATAGTGTATGTCTAACCTATACCATCTGCTGCCAATTACACTATCCCCGAGTTAATCCTATACGTTCATTAACATACTCCAAAGCAGGACTTACCCATCCACCCACCACAGAACTAGCAAAAATTCCTCCCTTTAATACACCAGAAACTAACTCAAACTTTCATTTTCCATCTTTATTCAACCCTCCTTCCTCTACTGCCTCTTCCTCTCATAAATCCCAGCTAACAACGCCTCCTTCCTCATCGTCTCAATCTTCAACTCAATAATCTCCTCAATCAGACCCAGCATCACTCTATCCCGCACCATCTCCGGCGTGGCATTCATCCCGAACCGGCTGAGTTTCAATATGGCATCGCCCATCTCCTCGTCGCTTATGGGCCGCATGGTGTTGCGGTAGAAGGTGGGAGATTGGAGGCCGTAGTGGAGTAGAGGACCACTGCTAGAGGGGGAAGAATGATGGTCTGTGGAATCGGTGTTAGCTTTGTCGGTGAATAGGGATTGGAGTGTGGCTCTGGTTGCTTCGAGGGAGGTGAGCGAGGGGGGGAGGAGTTTGGGGATAATGGAAATTGGAAGAAGGGTTTGTGGGTTGTTTAGCATCTGCTTTTTGGGGTTTGAATGGTTGGCGAGACATTTTTGGATGGGTGTTGATTGGTGTTTTGAATATTTAAAGTGCTTGAGCGTGTAAATTGTTTGCCTCATGTAAGATATTGATAGTGGTATTTAATGAGAAGTAAACTTGGAGTCAGTGATTTATTGAAGATGGAGGAAATTCCAAGACATAGGCTCAAGTATTAATACCTCTTCCGATGAACAAAGATTACTCATTGTGTATGTTGTATATAGTAAAGGGCTATTTGTTCCTAACATTACTACAATTGTTCTGTACCATTTAACGGCTTTCTTTTGAAAGAAACCTGGTTCAAAACTGGTATTTGAGGGTTTCTTTGTTATCTAAGTTAGTCATTCTTCTCTGATTTATAAATAACTCGTTGTTTTACTAACATATCTAAATTTAGATTTGTTAACTTTAACTTTAGCACGTAATTAATAGGATTGTTAGTTTTTTAGTCATAACACCCGAAGAAGCAAATTACTAAACTGGTGTTCCGCCATATAAGGAATTACGTTATGCTCAGATTTCAATAGTTTACTATATCAACCATTTAAGGGCTCGATTGGTACGTGTACCAGTAAACACAGCCCTGAAATTTATGCAGGTTGTTCTTTCACAGTACAGTAGAAGGCTTTTTGTTTCACTTACCTCCGGATCGGCGATGTCAATCTTATCAAGGAACTCTCCATATAATCCGGTGTACTCCGTACTTGAGTATGTGTTTCATTTTAGTCTAATTGACTTCAAATCAAGTATTGTCGGTTCACCTCTACAGTGAACGTAAAGTCTCCAATCTATGAAGATATTACGTATTGGTATGGTTGTTAATTGTTGTTAGCTATAGGTAGGTTCGTACTAACGGTAGATATGGAGGAGTACTGCCGTGTAGGACCGCCCTCTTTACCGCAATCGAACTAGCCTAATATTATCTACACGTGCCTCTAATCTACACGTGATTCTAGCTTACATGTGACCATGCCAACAAGTATTATCAATTAATAAAGATTCAAAGACTTGTAAATACTTGTATGCTGTTATACAAATATTGGCTTATAGCCTGATAATTCAGCTAAAATACAGTGTTATTGCCTGAAAAGTAGCCGACACCAGCGATTTGGCGGTGATTTAAGTATCCTCAACTTATATTATAGTTTTCTCTTTAGTATATGTTGGTGGACTAGTCACGTGTGGACGCGATCAGTCACATGCTAGCTAGTTCTAATTAGGTAGTGGGGAGCTGTAGCCTTAAGCTACAGCTCCACCCCACCACCTTTACAATCGATCAACCATCAACACAACTAGTATATCACCCATAAAGTGACGTACTACATGTTATATCGGTAGTGTACCGACAGTATAAAATTAATTAATTTTGTAGAATTTTATTTATTCCTTTCCCACGTTCATATCAATTGCCTCTTCATCCATAACTTTCTGTTCAATTCCTTCAGTGACCCTTGCAAGCATCAAATTCCGGTAAGCTCTCATCTGCTGTGGTGCAAAGCCCTTAACCTCCCATAGAAACTCCATGTCCTCGAGAGGTATTCCCTTCGTCTCAGGGACGTAGAAGTATACAAAAACACCCCCAAGTGCCGTCATCGAAGCGTAGAATAGCATTGTGCCGTACGTGATTGACTCGAGCATGTAAGGGGCCGAATAGTTCGTGTAGAACTCTCCAATCCAGTGGGAGCAAGTCGTGAAGACTAAGCAGAAGGAACGAACCCGAGTAGGAAAGATCTCGGAGCAGATAACCCAAGCCGTATTCCAACCAAATGCCTATTAACCCTGTCAGTGTGGATTGTGTTGTGTCTTGAGCAGTTATCTACTTACATATGCGGCGCCATAGATGTAAATGAATGCCTGGGCTGATCTTGCAGCTGCGTCCGGATCACGGGTAGTTGAAAACGAGTTAGTGATTCCTGCATAGGCAGAAACATAATACAGGGAGAATGCCACGCCGATTGAGCCAATGAACAGCAGCTGGCGTCGTCCTAATCGGTCAATGAAGAAGAAAAAGCTAATTATAGTAACGCTGGCTTTGACTGCACCATAAACACCAGTCGAGAATAGTGACGCCGTTGTTCCTCTGAAGCCAAGACCGGCGAAGAATGACACCGAGTAGCTATTCATAGCATTGATACCGGTGCTGTTTTGGAAGATCATCAACATGCAGCCGACGAAAATACGTCGTCTAATCTGCTTGCTAAAAGACTCGCGGATCAGTGATTTCAGGCTTGATCCGCTCGCAATAGTCTTCTCATGCTCCATCTGCCGCTCGTAGTCTTCTAGCTCCATGCGAACGTACGGGTGGTCTTCTGGAAGATTACGGATCCAAGTAAGTGATTTGGCTGCGTCACTGCGTCGGCCACGGAGGTAGAGCCATCTGGGGCTTTCGCAAAGGAAGAGAAGCCCAAGAGCCATAACAGAGCCGGGGATGAATTGGATTGCAATTGGAATGTGCCATTGCTCGTCGGTTGGTGCGACCTAGATTGGATAAGAATAATCAGTAAAGTGAGTATGGCAGTTGGTGGAGGGATCGACATACATGTAGGTTAACCCCGTAGTTAATCCAGAATCCAATTACAGTTCCCAGTTGGAGGAATATCTCATACTGTTTGGAGTGTGAGCGGACCTCTAAATCCCACCCCGTGGGTTGCGCGCTTATTGCAGGCACTTACACAGCCGACAACAGCTCCTCTCGCGCGAGCAGGAGAGCATTCGGAGAGGTATTGAGGCACGACAAAGGAGATACCGCCGACACCTAGTCCAGCAATGATTCGTCCGGCGTAGAATGCAGGGACGTTCCCGTGGCAGGCAACCTGGAAGATAATGCCACAGTTGAAAACCATGCCGGCCAAAATGAGGGCCAGCCTTCGACCAAACTTCTCATTAAACCAGTACATCAGGATGACCCCGAAGAATGCGCCTCCGAAGACTGAAATTCTGTGAGTGAAGGTCAAGCGAGATCCAGCCAATGGTGCTACTTACAGGTTGAAACCATATTAGTCTTTAAAGAGACGGAGTTCTCGGCAGTCAAGTGGAAACGGCTGATGAAGGACTGGAGAGAAAAGGTTCCCCCAATGAAGGCGAGATCATAGCCGAAGCATAATGCACCGAACGAAGAGAAGAATACAAGCACGTAGAATCGCCAGTTGAAGGCTTCAGGAGGCGTAGGGACCCGACCCTGTTCAGGGATGCGGATGAGCGCAGTGAGATCGAAACCCATACTGCTCGAAGCTACTACAACTATAAGTCGACGTGGAGATGCTCAGTAGCTTGGGTAATTGAATGTTTAACGTCGCGGAAACTTTGGCTACAGCCTATATATGACCCGCAATCGCAAGTTGATCTACATTTACTTATCTCTTGACCTATTTTGATCCTCGATATCAATTGCACTCGTTTCAATCCCCAAACTGGGAGGCAGCTATACTACTATAGGAAACGTGAAGTTAGAGAGCATGGTCATCATTGATATCGGCAAATACAATTGGCGGAGTTGTGCGTTATATCTTAAGAGATGACAGGGGTTGTAATTTGTTCTAAACTTAATTTTAACAGAGGGACTGATAAGACATTTTCTAAATGTGCTAGCGGTGATTCGCGCTGGCACTCTTCTGACGGGCAAGCGGACATGTCCGTATAAGATTTAGGAGGCATTCTGAACTATCGAACTTTAAAGGTCGCATAAACTGTAGGGGATGTAAGGAGAGGCATTGAGAATAACTCACCCCGCACCAGGTTAGCATAATGGCATCAGTAGATTGTCCGGTATTTATCATCGGCGCTGGCATCAGCGGCTTGACGCTTGCCCAAGTGCTTCGCAAAAATGGCATACCCTTTCGGATTCTCGAACGCAAGGAGCATGCTGAAGCAGGAGGGGCAGGATGGGGCTTCACTATCAACTGGTCTCTGGAGTCACTGATGGAGATGCTCCCTCCTGAATTAGCGAAGCGTTTCCCGGAGACCTTTGTTGACCAAGAGGCTGTTACGAGGGGAGAAGATGCAACATTTCCGTTCTTCGATCTGTTGACTGGCGAGATGAAACACGAAGTGCCACGAAACCACAAGAGGGTCAGAGTGAATAGAGACAAGCTAAGAAAGCTGTTAATGACAGATATGAATGTCGAGGTTAGTGTAGCCGCATCCTTTTTAATATCGAAATGGAAAAGGCTGCTGATCCCTACTGCAGTGGTCAAAAGGCTTAAAGGATGTTACTATGATCGAGGGTTCAGATATCGTGACGGTGCATGTAGAAGATGGAACCGCATATACAACCTATCTTGTGGTTGGATGTGACGGGACACACTCGAGGGTTCGCAGAAGCTTGTTTCCCAGTGGCTGGACTAACAAACCGGTTCCAGCCAATATGTTTGGAATGACCATCGCATATCCAGCGGAGCAGCTGTCGCAGATTCGGAAACTCGACTCTTTCTTCCTTCATGGAACTGATCGCGAGAACGGCGTGTACTTCTGGTTCAGCCGTGAGATCACATAAATTGCGTACTAAATTGCTTCAACTTACTGACATTAGAAATTAGTGTTGGATGTACCGTCAAACTATGATAAACCCGCGACAAACGACTGCAACTGTCAGATTCTAGTATCCTGGCCTTCAGCGCCGGGTTTCATGGGCCAGGAGAAACCGGTTGATCCTCCAGCTAATAACTCCGAGAGGCATACATTTCTTAAGCAGCTGTCTGAGAAATGGGCAGACCCATTCGGTCCGTTGATAAGGTTAATCCCAGAAAGCATTGAAGTCAAAACTGTTACATTAGACGATTGGATCCCAGAGTACTATGGCGGCGCGGAATCGAATAAAGGCAGAGGAAAAGTTATCCTGATGGGCGATTCGGGACATACAATGACCATGTGTAAGTTGTGTCTGGCCCGCTTCAATAATCTGCCCCAATAATAATCTAACGCGCCAATCGCGTCAATAGATCGTGGAGAAGGTGCAAACCACGCAATCATGGATGTCTACGAATTTTCAAAGGCTGTTGTTCCAACTCTACGAAATGTGCTGTCAGAGTCCGTATCCGCAGATGATCTTATACGCTTAGCATTTGCAGCAAAGGCATATGAAGACGCCATGTTCAAACGTTGCTGGATTGCTGTTCTTGCATCTAGGCAAGCTACGATAGATGCTCACCAGTGGGAGCGGATCACGAATCATAGTCCTTTAGTAGCAAAGAGGCAGAAGTTCTTGCATGATAGCTTCAATGTTGACAACGGTATACTAACATAAAACACATCGCTGAAACGGATGTCTTAGGAGTAAAGGGAATAATAAACTTGATCAAAAGTCATATCTCGGCTTCGTAAACACTGAATAACTAAGAATAAATAAGGACGTAGAGAAAGAATTTATTCTGAAGTGTGCCTAGCTTACAAGCGAGAATTTGTATTATAATCAATTAGCACAATCATAACCTGATTAGCAAAGAATTGCATACAATCAAAGAAACTCTTTATCATACTATAATATTGATATTTAAAGTAACTCAACTCAAACTCAAACAACTCAATGTATAAATTTCATAACTTTCATAATTTAATGTATAATTTGACATATATTTAAGTTAAAATAAATGCTACAAGAAAAGGGGGAATATAAAATTTGTACATAAACTAGCATGGAAACAATAGCCATTTTGAGCCTAAAAANGTAGTCAAAACTGATTGCATATATATATTTTAACATGGGGGGCATTTAGGCTTTTTGCAACACACTGTAACTGATGTTTCTAACAAAAATCTATTATAAATTTTATTACGGAGTATATAACATTTATATAGATACTTAGGAAATTGACAATCTTGCTGTATTTATTTAAATATATCAATATCCTATGGTTTTATATTACATATCTAAATCTAATTTTTAGTATACAGACCTTAATCAAAATATACTATATTTAATTGGTTTGGATATTCGTATTGGAGGTCCATTACACAGACCATTGTCCAGAGAATATAATCCGAACCCTTTGGAAAGTTATATAAATCTATAATATGGACTATATATTCCCACTACCAAGTTGTGAAGGTTCTATGTTCGGGTTGTCAAAAAATTGGTCGAACAAGCCCTATTTACTTGATTAGAAGACTAGTTGTCACATTCTGTGCAATTCTCGAGTACTCACCCAATCGATGCTTTCAGACCCATCAATAATCTGTGATATAGGACTAACATACAGCGGTTCTGAATCAACCATAGGAGCGGTGTACATAGGGGAGCGCTGAGCGTCATTCTCGGCCACCTTCTTAATCATCAGATCGACGGCGAGAGCTACAATGTGCGACTTGGGTGAAATTGAACTGTTGATGGCCCAGATTTGCTGAGATGTCTGGAGGGCCTGATACTTCCTGACGGTGAAATCCCGATCATTATTTGTTTCTGTAGACGCTATCGTGCTGTATCGCATGCGGACGGATAGGTCCAAACAGACCACCATCGCCGCTAGGATAAAGTCACCTACAGTCAGTGAAGAGACCATCCAGCGGTCCTCATATAACCGGCCGCCTGGCTGGGATGCCTTGTGCAGATCCTCCTGACGAGCAAGGATATCGAGGGCCGCTTCGACACAGGCGCGCCGGGAAGGCTCAAACCGAGGGCTCTGACGCTCGTAACTTACGTATCGTCGATGAAGGACGATAAGTCCTTTTAAGTAGAGAAGCTCAATTGTGCACCGGTCCATAATGAGGCTAGAACGGTCCATGAAAGATCGACCAACGTCTCGTCGCTTCAATACCTCTGGAAGTAAGCTGTAGACTTCTCTCATTTCACCGTCTAGCGCGATGGTTTTGTCGTAGGCCGGGCTCGAGAGCGATTGTGTATGCGCGACGATTTTCTTAAACATCGCCATGATACCAGATTTGGCAATGCAGTACAGAACAGGAGTGTGTTCGGAAAGGGGTCGCGCTGGTGGTAATGCTGTCATGTCAACATAGAGATCGGAATATTCCAGATTTCTCGGGACCTGAGTATCACAAAATTCGGTAGGGACCATGCTAGGAAACCCCATATGAAAAGACATTAATGCGTCTATTTGAAATATATGTAGCCAAACTCGTCGCCGCATCTCGCCATCGAATGGAGAAATTCCAGGTAGACTGCTCGGATCACGGTGGTAGCCCATCCGAAATGCCAATCGAATTATTGTACCCATCTCAAACCAGAGGTCGCCATCGTCATTGTCATGACTGAGGAAGCAACTCTGGAGATGAAGTAGAAATGCCTCAAGGGCGTATGTATTAGCAGTGGCATAGCGCCCGAGAACTAAACATTGCGCAGTTCTCTGCTGGAATATTCGCGCAGGAGGGATGGACTCGCCGGACTCTATCGGGTTTGATATCGGATTTGATATCTGGCGCAGGCATACTGTGATGCTCAGAATAGAGAATAGAAGAGCAATCCAGAGCGGTGGAGCCTTTGATGGTGCTTCCCAAAACTTTTCGTACTATAGATCATTTGTGAGTTAGCTCTGTACATGTGTAGAGTACGCGACTTACTTCTTTCTGGAATTTGGCTGGATGTATGATAGCTTCGTGAAGTTCCAAATTAGCGATCTTGTTGAGAATATATCGGAAGGCTATCTTACCTAGAATCATAAACTGAGAATTAAAATACCGCGAGAGCAGCATATCGCAAATGGCCTGCGATGGTAACGAACTGAGAACTTCAGCAAGATTCACGCTTGGATTTGAACCAAATAGAAAGGTAGCATCCGACTGCACGCCGAAATTATTGAATCTTGCTTCATTCTGTGATATGGGGTTATCTAATATAGATAGATGCTCTCGAACTTCCTGGATGTCTTCCAATATGGATAACCAATGACTGGGGTCGATATAGTTCACTTGGCCATCTCCAGCCTCTCGCAGATGTGGAGTTTCGGGAGTAAGTAGCTCTTCTCCCCTCCCTGGACTGTTAACAATCGAAGGCGACTTTGTAGACCTTTCTACTGGTTGGGTTGTTGGTGTAATAGTCTCACTATCATGTGTCCATGGTTGGATGACAGTATCACTTGATAGAAAAGAAGACACTAGGTTTTCTAAGTTGTTCAGTCGCTCTTTGAGATTACGCGACTTGGAGGGCCCAGGTTTATTTCTACTGGCATTAGGTGCATATTGACATATTGACGATTTATTCCGTCTGAGGCAGGTGTCGCATGGTGAACCGCGATTACACTTCAGCCTGGGATAAAACTATGTGAACATCTATTCTGTAGCATTTTATGATAAGGCCATTGTGACTTACTTTCGAGTCCGGCATGGCTCACATGAAACGGGCGGTCGGTTTCTTTTTTCCACTTTTCTAGAGCTGGAATCCATAGTATTAGAGAGAAGCATGTTGACTCAAGCCGAATGAAATAAATCAAAAGTGTTTCTCAACAGAAAAGAAAGACTACTCAATTCAAGCGTCAAGCCAGAAAATTGGGTCGAAAACAAAGGGCCTGGTTGTGTTGTCAAAGTACGATAAATGACAACCTTGTCAGTCGTGGGACGGAGATATTATGCGTGTTGGGACCAAAATAGAAAGCGGAAATCGTGGCGCGGAGATATTAACCCCACGAAGTTTAATAGTTGACTTGACCAATCAGAACCCACCCACCAATAGTCCAAACTCCGACCACTTTATTGGACGAACGAATGTTGACCGAGATGGGCATATTAAATCCGCATCTTATGGTATTGCGAGATAGGTATAAAATAGGATCCTCAGACTTATCTACCTTTCTTCTCCTCGACTTTTACAATTACATACCATATCTTTATTTTTAGCTGCAATGATCTAACTAATTATCATGTCTACCCTCTCAGCACTCCATGGGGTCAGCTCCGTGCTGGTCTCCAATCTTTTTGTTCGTCTCCCCATCCCAGCGGGTAATGGCGACCTGTCGAAGCAAACCTTCATTGTGACCGGCTCCAACACCGGCCTCGGCTTTGAGGCCAGCCGTCACTTGGTACGCCTTGGGGTGGGAAAGCTAATCATGGGTGTGCGAACTGTATCCAAAGGCGAAGCAGCAAAAAAAGAACTCCTCACTTCGGCCAGTAAGTCCGAAACATCGATTGAGGTTTGGCCCATCGACATGGACAGCTACGATTCCATCAAGGCCTTTACGAGCCGCGCCTCTCAGCTACCGCGCATCGATGGCGTGTTGGCCAACGCGGGTATTATGACCACCAAATTCACCTTGAGTGAAGGCAATGAATCGACTCTCAATGTCAACGTCATCAGCACTTTCTTGTTGTATCTGCTTCTTCTTCCGAAGATGCGTGAGTCCGGGCAGCAGACTGGGAACCCCTGTCGCTTCGTAATCCCGAACAGCGCGCTGCATTACATTGCTCCCCTTGCAGAGCTAGACCCCAAGGGCGGAAGCATCATGGATCGGCTGAATGACCCTAAAAAGGCCGATATGGCTGGTCGATATCCTCTGAGCAAGTTGCTCGTCATCTATGCTGTGCGCGAATTTGCCGACCGGTCAAAAGCCTCTGATCGAGGACAAATTATCCTGAATACACCAAATCCTAGTTTCTGCAAATCCAACCTGGCGAGAGAGAGCCAAGGGGGAGCTGGGTTTAAAATGGCGGAGAAGCTCTTAGCTCGCTCCACTGAGGAGGGTAGTCGAACTTTGGTGGATGGTCTGTTTGCTGGACAGAACAGCAATGGTGCCTATCTGACAAACTGCCACGTCCAAACGTAAGTAGTTCTACACCCTTTCTATTGCTTTAAACCAGACTAACACACCTCTGCAGTCCTGCACGCCATGTCACTGGACAATGGGGCAAACAAGTACAGAAAGCATTTTTCAAGGAGCTCGTCGATAAACTCGAGAAGATTCAGCCCGGTGTCTCAGCTAATATCTGAAGACTCTTTATGAAGCGTGTTCTGGGTTTAGCAGAAAGAAAGCTTTTGAAGTTATATATGTAAGGGTTCTTTTGCAAGCGAGATGCCAGGCGATTATCACACGTCGATCCTAACATGAAGAAAATCTGTTTCAGTTCGGAAAGGTGAGCAGAATTGCTTTATTAGCAGTTTTTGATAAGTTAAAGTAAGTAAAGGAGAGTTAAAAGTAAACGATAGTAAATGGACTAACGTTAAAAGCAACTTGTTTTAAAATTTTAATTATAATTGTTATTAGTTAAAATTAGAAAAAGCTAGTTAAGGATTTTTTTAAAGCTAATTTTAAATCCTTGGATTAGGTCAAATTACCCCTGTGGGTCAGGCCATCTACATCCAAAATGCGAATATATTCTAACCCCACTTATACGCAGCCTCAAATACTATGAGCCAAGTAACCTCAAGTTATTTAATTCTCCATCTAATAAAAAGTCCAAAAACACAGATTACCACGATGATTGGCGATGAAATTCGTCTTGTAGATCTACTTCCCAGTCCTAACGGCGTTGATGATCCTTTCATTAGTTGCGATATCCGTGTTGTGTCGCTTTCTGATGGGCCACAGTATGAAGCGCTCTCATACGTTTGGGGTGAAACATCAGCCCCAAAAATCCCCATTAGTGTTGCTGGTAGTGAGATCAAGGTCACAAAAAACCTACATACTGCTCTCCGCCATCTTCGACTACAAAATACAAGCAGGACATTATGGATTGATCAGCTTTGTATTAGTCAGTGGGATCTGGATGAGAAAGCTTCACAGGTCCGTCTAATGCGCCATATATACTCGAACTGTTCTTGCTGCCTGGCTTGGTTTGGTGAGATTCGTCACAACATCTCCCTAGCCGATGCGAGAGCCGCTGTCGGACTCCTTGAGTACATGTCGAAGGCCACAATAGCAAAAGACGTCAATGAGATTTCCATGCCTCAGTCCATGGCCTCCTTAGATAGCTTTGAAGGTGCAATGAACGCATTAAGGTCCATCTCTTTTGTCGAAAATCCATGGTGGAAGCGAATATGGACTTTGCAAGAAGCAGTCCTTCCTCCAAAGCTTTGCTTGGTCTGGGGAAAATTATCTATGCCATGGGAAACCTTGAATCAGGCCGCCCGAACCTGGACGTCGAAGATGCCCCAGCCACTCTTGAAGCTACTGGCCGAGGCTCATGCTGAATACCTCGGAGACTTGATGGCTCAAGTGATATGGATAAGCAACGACAAGGATTGGCCAGACCATTATCCCCTGAATTTAATGGTCAAATGGCGGTTCAGACAAGCAACAGATCCTCGTGATAAGGTCTACGCGCTTCTGGGGGTGCGCCCAGCAGGGGAACTGCCAAGTGTGGATGGGTGTGATTATACTGGTACGTAGAGAGCAGCCCTAATGGAACATGGGTCTCCTTAGTTTGCGAAAATACCTAGCTCTAGAGAGATAGGAATATAAAAACACCCCTCCTCCCCTTTGGAACCTTCTCCCTAGAACATTAATACTAATGTGGACACAGTGCGCCACCTTCGCTTTTCTTTAATTCCTTTCTTATTCAAGTCAACTAGGTGTATCTCTTAGTATTGTCGAGAACGAATAAGTTATTCCATTTTGCTGCTAGAAGCTAACATGAACTAGATCGAGGTATCAAAGCTCTACGCATCTAATACCATTGACCTGATACTCCACGAGAGAGACTTACGACCTCTGATCGCAGATCCTCGTTTGACCGACTCAATGCCGGGCCTACCTCGCTGGGCATTGGACTTGAGAGCTTCCCCAGCTTTCAAAGAAAGGTTTTATCCACTTCACGGATATTATCATTACAATGCAGCAAACTCACAAGATCTGGATTGGCAAGCGTTCTCGACTGGGGTAGAGAAATCTAAGATGACGTTGCCGTTGAATGGCATCTTAGTTGATAAAATCAGGCTGGTCCAAGAACCGCTTTACGCTCCAAGCCGGGAGATCTCCGATCAGAAGCTGGTTGACATGCTGCGCAAATGGGAAGCCATTGCTAACAACCAAGGGGCCTCCATGGCAACAGAGACTGGACTGGATCCTTCAACATTTCCCCAGGGGCCTGCTCGACCAGAGGCTTTTAGCCGGCTGCTTCTTGGAGACTTCGCCAGGAATTATGAAGATTGGGTAGTAGGCCGGGCAACCGCGGAGGACATCCGTCATGTTTTGGACTTCGTAAACAGCGGTAGACGGCCCCCAAATGCCGTCCGGCAAACGATATGGCGCATGGTTAATGATTCGTCATTCTTCATCACAGAGGGGGGCGCGATAGGGTTAGGTGATAGAGATACAAAGCCTGGCGATCAAGTATGGATATTCTATGGAGGACGGATGCCGTTCACTGTGAGACCAATGCAGGATGACAACCAGGTTGACTATGACTTCATGGGCAGATGCTATGTTGATGGTATCATGTTTGGTGAGATGTTTATAGATGAAACTAAGGCAGCCCCCACCCAGCGGGCCATCAGGTTACACTGAGGCAGGCATAAGTCTAGAGCTAATCATTATTACTTGACATCAGAGATCATTTTTAACCTTCGATGGTGAATGCTCCTCGCCCACAAAGGGGGCCCGTGCTTAATTCACCAGCTATCGAGGTTGCTCCACTCTCTACCACCATTTGATTCTGTAACTCGGGAGTTATGGAGAAAAGAACGGGCTAAGCATCGTTCCCGACGTAGGGATAGCTCAGGTAGTTTTAGGCCAAACTTAAATCCATTCAGCCATTTTTAGTGGGGTCTCGCTTATCCAGGGTGTCCGGTTGGCCGGTGGATAATGGCACGACTGGTGTTCTCGATGCCCAGGTCACATGGATAGCTAGCACAGCCTCGTGAGTGCTCCCATCTCCCACATTCATTCCGCCTCAAGCAAGTCATCAAGAAGAAGCATACCCACACGCTTGGTATCATAGCAATATTTCTAGTCTCATTCACTACCACGTAGTCACTCCTAGCTAGACGAATGGACGATGGCGGCACGTCATTCCCAGAGAAATCGCGAGAGGTTGAAGGAGAAATTAAGGCTTCCCTTCCGTGTATTTTCACGCTCCTCACGAAATCCCACACTCGAGGTTCAAGAACTGTCATCAGCTGCTTCGTCTGTTGATTTAGCAGAAGCGGTGGCACCATCCATATCACCTGAAGCATTTAGCACCGCCCCTTACTCTGCAATCGTAGCTCCTAGCCAGGATGCTTCAGCTAGTCGAAATGTTATATCTAATAAGGCTGTTCCGTCTAGTCAGGATGCCCCATCTAGTAAGAATGGTATATCTTGTGATAATACATCCGGTGAGGATACCTCCTCGTCAGATTGTTTGTCGTGCACCCGAGACCTTTGGTTAGAAGCACTTCAGGCACTTTCAAAAGAGGAGCAGCAAACCATCCAGGCAATCCAGTCCTCGAATACCTCTAATCTGTCTGTTGTGGTGGAAGATTTAATTGACTTGGCTAAAGAAAGACGACAGAAGTGGGAAGAGAAATCTTACAGCTTCCGGTTCCAAGGGAAGAAAATAATCACCGGGGATATGATGAGGAAGATAGTCTTTTGGCTGAATAAGTTCAAGGATGTCGGTGATATTGCCGTAAACTTTGACCCTGTCCATGCTAGTTTACCATGGGCAGGGGTCAGGTTTTTGCTCCGGGTATAACTAGATCTCCCTTTTGAATGATTAAAGCTGTCTTTGCTGAATGCTTCTAAAGGCTACGGTATCCTGGCACAATCAAAATGGGACCTTGGTCATGAGCATCGAAAATATCACTTATCTAGCCGGTCGCTGCAGGATATATGAGCTACTTTATAATTCTAAAACAGCCCCAGCGTCAGAATTAGCTGTACCCAACTTACAAGAGGCTTTAATAAAGCTATATACTTCGATTCTACAGCTAATCGCCCTCGCCTGTCGATTATATGCCAAGAACATTGGAGCTCTGGCTCTTTATGCATTGGTAAACCCGGAAGAAGTGTCCGAATGCCTTGCTAAGTGCCATGTCCTAGCATCACGTGTAGAAACTGAAGCTCAAAATTGTGAGCGGGTACGAAGTAAGACTGCGGACTCAGACACACAAAGATTACTTGAGGCTCTAGAGAAACCACTCCTCCGCATAGATGAGCGTGTCAGTTCTCTTCTAGAATCCGTAAGTACTGAGGAGCGCCTAAGACTTCTTGATTGGATCTCCCATATCCTTTATGGTAAGAATCATGATACGGTGAAAGATGAACGAACAGAAGGAACGTGTGGCTGGATCCTCGAACATGCGCATTATTTAGAATGGCGGCAAGCAAGCTCTTCTGTTATTCTCTGGCTCCATGGAACTGGTAAGCTTGTTTCTGTATGATCAGATGTGTTAATTGTCCTTATTCTAACTACAATGATAGCCGGAACTGGGAAAACATTCCTTACTTCCAGGATCATTGACCAAATCCAGGACACCCTGAAAACGAATGTGAACAATGAAGGATTTGCCTTCTTCTATTGCAACAGGAATGAGACTGATCGTCGAGAACCATTATCTGTTTTACGTAGTTTTGTTCGGCAGCTATCAACCTTGACACGCAACAACGGCTCTATACAGAAAAGTGTTCGACAAATTTACAATAGCTCGAGAGAAAAGGGTTCAGAACTCACAATGTCTAGTTGTAAAGAACTTCTTCTTGAGCTTATCAATTCCTATCCTATGACCACTCTCATCCTCGACGCCTTGGATGAATGTGACAAAGACAAGCGCAACAAGTTGATCGAAATATTTGATTATTTGGTAGATCATGCTTTAAGACCTGTTAAAATATTTATTTCAAGCCGACCTGATGGCGACATCAGAGAAAGATTCAAAAACAAAACGAATATACAGATCCAGTCATCCGATAATCACGAAGATATCTCAAAGTTTGTAGAGGCAGAGATTTGTAAACATCGCCGATGGAGTAAAATGTCTAATGAGCTTCAGAGTGAAATTGTTCAGATACTTCAAGACCGTAGTCAGGGAATGTAAGTAAAATAAGTTCTGTACTATATATCAGTTTTAGCCAAGCTAAACAAGTTCAAGTTCCAATAAGCATATCTACAGATTAAAAAACTCCTAAAATTAAGCCTAGAAAAGGATATTCAAGGCCGCCTAAGAAGGCTTCCGCGTAATCTCAAGGATGCATATGATGATATCTATAAATCAATACCGAAAGACGGAAGACAAATAGCAGATCGTGCTCTTCAATGGGTGATGTGCGCTTACAGGCCCCTGTCAACAAAGGAACTTCTCCCGGCAGTGTGCCAAGATATAGACGAGGATGAGATCCAACATCCAGGTGACCTTGATGAGGATCTTCTATTAGAATATTGTCGAAATCTTTTAGTCATTAATCCCAGTCGAAAAGTTTGGACACCATCCCATCTATCTGTGATAGAATATTTTGAGAACCATTTGTGGGACCAACAGCAAGCAAATTACCTTGTGGCATGCAGCTGTCTTCTGTTACTCAATTCTGCTTACAGCTACAGTAATGGTAGCAATCGACATGAGAAGTATGGTGAAAATTATGGTGGTGATGCTGATGATAAAAGCAATAATGATATGGCCACGTATAACTCAAAGTATAACTTTCTTTCAGGCCTCATACGCTATGCCACATGGTGTTGGATGGTGCATGTGAAAATCTGTGATCAAGTTATTAGAAACCAGAGACTCTCTGTCCTCCTTAAGCAATCCTTAGGATCTCCAATGGACAGTAGCATTGTCTACAGAAACTGGTACAGAGAAGTATCAGGCACATATGGGTTTCTTGCCCCTAGGGCCCCTAGGTTTCCATTTCATTTTTCTGAGTTAGAGCAAGATTCATCTGCATCGGCAATCTGTGGTTTCGGATTTTATACTATTCTACCCCATTGGTGGGATACTCCTTGGAGGGAAGTTATCTCCAAGGATGAAACCAATTGCCGATTACTTCACTTTGCAGCCATTGCAGGATCCGTTAGCATTTGTGAACGTCTTATTAGTTGGGGCATCAACGTTAATAGTCAAGTTAACGTTACAAGATATGGCAGTCCAATGATAGCCGCTGCTCATCTAGGAGATATGGAAGTGGTTCAGCTATTGCTTGAGCACGGAGCTGATGTAAATGCTCAAATCCAAGTGGGAGAGTATGGTAGTGCATTAATAGCAGGAGCACGTGGAGGAAACGAGAAAATAGTACAACTCTTGCTTGAGCACAAAGCTGATGTAAATGCTCAGATTCAAACGGGAGAGTATGGTAATGCATTAATAGCAGGAGCATATGAAGGAAACGAAAAAATAACACAACTCTTGCTTAAGCATGGAGCTGATGTTAATGCTCAGGATCAAGTGGGATGTGATGGTACTGCTCTCAAAGCGGCGAAATTAGAGGGTACGAAGGATATAGTGGATCTCTTACTCCAATATGGCGCAATCGATGAGACTGACCAGGAGAAAGGGGAGGATGAAAGTGATGAAGAGAACGATGGCAGCAATGCTAGTGATTGGGAAGATGTGGATAGTAGTGAGGAGAGTGACGAAGAAGAAGCTGAGGATCGTAGTTGACGATGCTGGTGGAAGTGAGATTGAATTAGGGCGGAGCTAAATCGACAACCACCGCCGATAACGGCCTATAGTAGCCCAAAATCTCAGACAACAGTACAGCGTATAATTGGTTAAATGCAATTGTATTTCGCATACTTATAGGCTAACATTTAAAATTCAAGTTAAAACATTCTGAATCTTCTTAGCTTAAGCTCCTATTATTAATAAAGACTAAACTGATACCAGAACTTGCTCCTGCTTATAGCTACCTCAAATCCCATCATTTACCAACCCCAAGTAACCTTTAGAAATGTTATTGTATACCGGTCCTCTCATCTACGTCAAATTCAAAGTTCCAAATTGCCTGGAAAAGAAAACCTCCCATCCATTCAACGCCGTCTGAAAAATTTGCTGTAACTTTAAATTTGCTTAATATCTTACTACAACCTTAATCAAGAGTTACGAGCATTCTTCCATTATTAGCCACGAACTCGTACATTCTATTAGTGGTACCTTTCGCTTCCTCCAAGTCAATAATTATGGCACATCTCCAACCCTAAGCCTGCTAAGCTTCGCTTAGAGAATGCCCAAGAGTCTCCCGTCCATACTAGGAAACACCCGCTCTCGTGTCGCTGTTGTCCTCATAATCTAGATAAGACTGCATAACCGTTCTGTCGGGTCTGCGTCTTATCTCTTTCGGGTAGTAATTAATTGGCCACTCTACTCAAATTTTGAGCACGTAAGGTGTGGATAGTACTGTAGGAGTTATTGATTCTGCAGGGATTTGAAAGTTTACGGTCAGAAGTTACCTTCCATATTTAGTAAGCGGATTACCTACAGTGTCTTGATCGCGTAACTCTTAATAAAAGGACTCATCCCGTGAAGGACAGTTTCCCCTGGATTTTCGTGGAAAACCCTCATTGTCAAGAACATAAAACCTCTCTACAACATTGATATGTCTTGGGAATTGAATAAGGGTATATAAAAACCTTCTATTCTTCCAATTTTAATGCTAATATTTGGTTTTTCACAACTGGCTTGCAAGACAATCTCCATAAAGCTGATATTCTAGCACAGAAATCGAGGTCTTCTCGATACCCAGGCTATATGTACAGGGCAGCAAAGCTATTTCCGTAAACTACAATAAGATTGGTATATAATCCACATCACGTGTTTAGGTTTTGCTAATATTTCCAGCCGCTTCCGAGATCCTTCCATTACAACTGCAGAATCAGCCTCGACATGGTATTTTGGCTGTCACCCTTTACGAAGGGGCTAATCTCTCCGTCGTAGATAAATACAGCGACGTATTTCGAAGGCTTGAACACGAGTCTAACTGGGAAGACGAGGAATTTAGAATACAGAGCATTGACGGTTCACCTTTCGACCACCGATTCTTACTGTTGGTAGAATAGTGGTTACGTACACGTGATATTCACGTGCCCCTGTAAGCTAGTCCCGATTAGGTAGTGGGAACGAGCGAAGCTCCTACAGCTTCGCCCTCCCACCCCTATTCGTACAACAACCATGGAATAGCACAACGAGTATATTACGTATAATTGCGTACCGTACTTCGTGCTACAGGTGAACCGACACTTACCTTATGCCATTTTGGATTTTGACAAATCACAAGTGGTTGTCGAATCTGTTTCTGGAACTACTAAAACCCCCGTGTGGGCAGGAAACAAAACTTCATATAAGTTTGATGTTTCTAGGATTGCTGAATTGACGATTTATCTTTACCTCAGGAACCCAATAGTGTCCAGAGGAAATCAGGATTTTTTCCTTGGTGTCACAAAACTAAATCCCTGGGTCGACGAAAGCCACCAATGCGTTGAGAATACTAAGTTAAACAAGGAAAATGATACTAGTGTGGAGTTGAGTCAAGAAGAAAAGATTTTCGAGACGAAATGGTTGGACGTTCAAGATGGCACGGGGAAAATTCGTATCGGGGTTGAATTCGCTGAGAGTAGGCCGCCGAGAGTGGGCAGCTTTGACATATCGGACTATATTGACTATATAAAGACTATCGGAGACGGTATTACAAGAATCGTGTCCAAGGTTAAGAGAAAAGGGACAAACCGATTTTATGCTTTTAAGGAGCTTCGAGAGGGTTATAATCACATGCCTGAAGTAGATACCACCCTCGTTTCTGAGATTAACAACCCTTTTATCGTACCGCTCACGAATGTTTTTCAAACATCCAGCAGATTATTTCTCTTTTCACCATTCGTCAGGGGTGGACATCTTTTCTACCACCTTCAGAAGGAACAACGTTTCGATATTAATAGGTCGAAATTTTATGCTGCTGAACTTCTTTGCGCATTCGACTATTTGCACAATTTCAACATCATTTACTACCATTTAAAGCCAAGAAATATTCTTCTGGATGTTTTAGGACATATTGCATTATGCGATTTCGGTCTCTACACGTTAAAAACAACGGCTGTTCGAAATCTATCAATGGTAGAATATCCAGCTCCAGAATTACTCCTTGGTCAAGATCTTACCAAAGCAGTGGATTGGTGGACATTGGGGGTTTTTCTCTATGAAATGCTAACAGGATTACCTCCGTTCTACGATGAAGATACTAATGAGAAACGTCGCAAAATTCTCTCTGAACCCCTCAACTTCCCCGGGCCAAATTTCGTTCCCCCGACCGCCAAAGATCTTTTAACCAAGCTTCTCAATCGCAAACCTGAGCAAAGACTAGGAGCAAACGGGGCCTCTGAAATCAAAAGCCATCCATTCTTCCATGGCATAGATTGGCACAAGCTTCTCGAGAAAAAATATGAACCCACTTTCAAACCTAACGATGTTACAGAGATCTTTCGAGAAGGACCACTCTCCACGAGCAATACTTGGAGAAAAACTATCAAAGCACTTTCGTACACTCGACCAAAAGGTAATATCGAGAACAAGAGTAAAAAGATTCCTTCTGCTCAGGACTCAGCTTTAGTAGATGACCACAACGAATCCAGCGTACTCTCGGGCAAAGATGTTGTAGCAGAAGGGCTCACACTGCAAAATGAAGCCAATCTACCTCGTCCATCCTCATCTCCTCAAGTATCCATAGAGAAAGATGATGGGTGGATGTTGATATGGGAAGAGGCAGCCCAAGCATTCAATTTCTACAATCGCTTCACGGGTGCAGTACAATCAGCCAGCCCTCAAGTCCCAGATCCTGTGACGTCTGGCGTTGAAGTCAAACCAGTTCGTACAACACCAAAGCCTCAAGATACTGTATCTCACGATGGATCTCTCACTGTGCAAATCTTGCCTAGTCAAACCCAGATGCATGATGCACTTGAAGTAGCATTAAAGGCTGGATATACGCATGTAGTCCCACAACTATTAAAATACGGCATGGACCTGAACATTAAACTATTTGGCGACTCGCAGACACCACTGGAATGGGCTACCGAAAATGAACACAGCGATCTGGTAGAACTGTTTCTTGATAAAGGCGCTGATGCGAATTTTACGTCTGCTGCACTCACCCGAAATTCAGCATTAATAAAGGCAGTAGAGAAAAGGAATTAGGAGTTAGTTGAAATTTTAGTGCGGAGAACCAACTGGGTACTCTCTACTAGAGCTTTATGTCTCGCAGTAGATCAACAGGATAGTACGATTGTTGACCTCTTGCTAGAACGTGGCGTTAGTTGTGATTTTGTTGAAGGAGATCGATCTTCCCCTATAGACTACCAGAGGGATGACCGGTGTATTAGTGAGTTGGCAGAGGCAAAGGAATTCATACCTCCCCTCATACGAGCAGTCATTTTGGGAAACATAGACCTAGTGCGAGTACTACTTGCGAATGGAGCAGATGTGAATGTTGGTTATCATGATCTTGTAGGTAGTCATGGAGGGCATTTGAAAACATACATGTCTTGCGGAAGAGTTGTACAGGTAGCGATGGAGCTACAACTTCAGGAGATAGTTGACTTGTTACTTGAATCCGGCGCAGATGTCAGTCTTCCACAACCCGTCTGGCTATATCATGATTGCCCGGGAACACCGAGGAATGTATATCTTAAGGTTACGTCGCGCTTGAGGACTGCAGCGGCAACACTGAAGCAAAGAGGGCAAATAAACTCTAGTTAAAGCAGCTGCTACTCAGGTTAGTTGACTAAAATATAACTAGCAAAGCCAAAAATTAGTGTTTATGTAGGAGTTTAACGCCGTCTGTGATGGTGTACACCACATATCCCAAAAAAGCAAAGATTGAATCTTTTCATTTCCTATAAAAGTGGAATGTGATATAACCAAATTATCATTTATGGGTGGTACAAATTTTGTCAAAAAANTTAAAAAGACAGAAAGAACGGAGGGTGTTGAGATTACTTGATATAGAGAAAAGATTTAATTGTTAAAGCTAACTATAATTACCCAACTGTGTCTCTCATTCAGAGTTCAAGCACAAGCTTCACTCCACTAACTCCCTTAGTTAGTACATCCAACCCTGTGTTAGCAGCTTCCAATCCTCCTGGAATTACCTGAATCTTCGGACTAGGGACAAATTCTCCAGTCGCAAGTTTCTCTTTTAACCAGATGTTAAAAACGAAATGGAAATGTTCAATCCTGCCTTCCAGATCTGTCGGTGGCGCAACAAACTTTATCTCTATCCCATCTACTTTCGGACAGTTATCTGGCAAACGAGCAGCAGACGCTAACTTCGCCACTCCATCCCCCTTAAACTCTTTCAGGACCTCTATACACTGCTCCGATGCACCGAGAGCCGCATTATACGCAGTCTGAATTGCTATCCCATCCTCATTCGCTGCCTTGATAATCTGCTCCACTACACCCTCGTTCTTGTAATCAAATGCCCTAGTAGCTCCAAGCTTCTTCAAATATTCGTGATGCTTCTCGCTCGCGGTAGTATAGACAGTGAACCCCATCAACTTTGCAACCTGTAAGGCAGCGCTACCGACACTACTAGCACCGCCCCAAACTAGTAAGCCTTTCTTATCCGCAGCAGTGTACTTTGTGTCTCGTGCTAGCCCTATGCTGTACCAGCCAGCCCATGTCGTCTCGACTGCCATGGGCAGCAAGCTTCCCTCATTGAAACTTATCGAATCTGGTAATGGGACTGCTGCTGAAGCCGGGACAAGAACATGCGTCTGAAAAGAACCGTACTCAATATTTCCGTTCTCATAAAATCCCGAGGCAAAGGCAGCAACCCTAGTACCTGGCTTGAAATCCTCGGAGGTAACAGAAGAGCCGGTGGAGATTATAGTACCAGCTACATCTGAACCAAGAATTGCAGGGTACTTGGTAATAAGGAAGCCACGATCACGTTGGTACCAATCGACTGGGTTGAGAGCTATGGACTTGACTTCGATAAGGAGCTCATTAGGACCGGGAGTTGGTGTCGGAACGTTGGTAAATTCCAATCGAGCGCCTTTAGATGGAAGAATGGCAGCAAGATGATGGCCTGTAGGAATAGAAGACATGATGGATTTAGTTGAGGTTTTAGAGGGAGATAATAATATTTTAATGAGAGGTAGAAGACTTGAGAGTTTATATAGTTGGACTGAAGAGTGTTATAGAAATGTGCTGTGGAAAGGAGGGCATTAAATAGATCTTTATACTACAAAGGAATGAACAATATATCCTACCTCGATGTTAATCATACAAATGGAGTTTACTCGGACTTTAGATGGCGTCAAGCAAGTGTTTGGGATTTAAATCCATGAGGTTAGTCTTGCGCTACAACTTGTACGGGACGGGGATGTGTTGAATGAGCGTGGTTCCTCGGGGAGTGAGGTTAGCTGCACGTATTGCGCAACGCTAACCTCCTTTCGTATCCACAGGTCTCCAAAATCGCTCCCGGCTTCACTTGCCATATTATGTGAAAGCCTGTTCTACAGCCACACCCGAATGCCTGATACGCACTTTTGTTCCTCAGACGATGACTCCCAATATTTCGAGCACAAAATAAGGCATTCGATGGACGCAGTCTCCCGCTGCACCTCCCCCCAACACGTGATTGGTTGGCGATCTACAAATGCGACGACCAAACGTCCAAGACATCTTCCCCCAAGAATAGTAAGACGATATCTATTTGCAAGTCATCCTAACATCATAATATGGTATCGGCTGCCTTAATCTAGCCGCTCACAAGCCACTAGATCGGGAATACCCAAAATGAGTAGATTTGTACTTAGAAAAGAGCGACAAGAAGCCATAAGGGAGAAGCTTCGGGGTTGGCAATTATATCTTGACTATACTAATTGAGTGTCTACGGTCCTTGACGACATCCTTTGGCACTACCCGACCTGCAGGCAGGGCGTATATTAAGTAAGTACATATTTTAAAAGAAACATATTAGGGTATTAAAGTCCTAGAATCTAGCTCGGTTCGTTTGCTATCCCGTAGTATAACTGGCCTACTAACTTTCTTCTCCAATACACATTCACTTGTGCCCGCATAAATACACGGAACACACATTGAAATCTGAGGGCTGGCGGCCTCCAGTCAGGGAGATATTATGAGGTTATCCTACTCCAAAAGAATTTTTTTNACACTTGTCCTTATCCCAAACCTCTCCCTTCATAATGCCATGTACATATCCGTCTCCCAGCACCTGCCACGTATCTCTATTTGTCGACCGAACAACGAGCGGCGTTTTCCCACCTGCAAACACTCCAATTGTATCTCCTACGCGAGCTTCTGGTGTCACAAGAGCCAGATGCCCCTTCTTCGTGCGAGCCAATCTCCGCCCTGCAGTTTTTGTAAACGACATGAAGCGCAAAGCTTGCACTGGGTCACCTCGAGTGACTAAAATCATCAAGAAGAAGTCGAGCACGATGCAGATTATGAAGAGGAAAGGAAAGGAAGAAACGAAACCAAGACGATACCCGAGGCGGCTAAAGAAGCGCCATCGAAACCATTTGTTGAATAGGGCTCGGAGCTTTATGTCATCCATATCGTGACCAAAGATCTCAGGGAAAAGTCTTAAGTCGAGTTTGGAGGCACAGATGAGTGTCTGCCAGTATATGTCAACTGCATCATGTCGAGTTCTAGCGTCTAGTGTCAGGGCCATGTAATCCCATTGTGCCCATAGTATTCTGGAAGAATAGAGCCATTTCATATGTGGACGCCCGTATTGCCATATAGTCTTGAAAGTCACTTGGGTGGTAGTCGAGAAGATAAGATCAGGGGTGTCATCCCTTAGCCATTCATACTCGCCAGCAACGTAAAGGATAGTATCATACATAAACCCGTTGAGAACTAGCGTCTTATCATTTATAAGTCTTGGAGATGCCTTACTCCCTGATGAGGTGTAGTACAACTTAGGTTCACTTCCAGAGCGAGTGTAGACTAGGAGAGGCGCAACGGACTTTGATGGAGACCAGTCCGGCACCCAACTAGGTAGTGTAGGTATCTCATTTGCGGATAGACCGATAACAGACATAATATCTAGGGAGCACTTCATTGCTATCATTTTGTATGCAAACTGTTTGTAAACATCCACAACGCTCATCCTGTAGTTTGGCGTGATTTCAAGGGTTGCAAACTCATGCCCCAATGACCGCAAACCATTTAGGTGAGTTAAATGAGTAAGGCCAAAAAGAGCAAAGATCTTGTCCCTAGGATCGGCGCATTTAGCATAGCGATATTCTTGTATCAAATAGAGAAGGTCCACATTATCCTTCTGGTCTAATCGAAGAGTGAAAGGTGACCAGCAGACGTCCGTTGGTCTTTCGTGGCTATTAATTGCAATATCAACCCTGCTTGCAAATTTCAATCCATCATAGAATTTACGCCAAGGGATAGTAAACATTCCACATAAAATAAGTATATCCTTGGCGCTGGTGACTTCTTGGACGATCCATAGTCTCTCAAACCATAGATAATGCATCAGTCGATTTAAAGAGTTCACTGGTCCGGGTTGGTAATACTCAAGGACCCCGACCTTAACGCCTAGGAATTCTTTTAGTTCGGTCCAAAACCATACACTTTGCATCCCCTTTCGTTTCGGGAGCTCGCCACCGAAGATTTTACTGGCGTCTGCGAGCTTGTTGAGCAACCACATGGCTTGCTGTGTTGTATCGGTAGCTTCTCCAAGCCATACAATAACACGCTCAGCATTTCTGTAGACCAGGGACATGATAGACACCTGGTAATTCCTCTCCTGGATATTCTGCTGGTTGATACATATGGCATCTACCCAAAGCATCCTCGTTTGATCTGCGAGCCGGAGATGTTGCAGAGCCGACTCCAAATTTGGCCTCACGTACATGTCTTGCCCATTACAATAGATTAATTCTGATTCCGGAGGATCTCCCCAGCAGTATGAAAGTGCTTCATACGACGGAGTATCACCTCTATTCTCTAAAGAGATGGTGTGGAGTTCGCACTGAATTGGATCTCCAGTTGTTCCAGGAAACAAGGCCAAAACTCGTATTGATATCTTCCCATCAGAGTGCACAGGGAGGTCTTTATATATAGAATAACTGTCTCTCCAAGGCGTCATACCTGCCATCATGAGAATGATATTTAAAAGTTAGCAGTATTGAGATTACGCGGAAGCAAGGCGTCGCATCCAAGAAATCAACACCTCTATCAGATATCAACAAGATTATGGCAGTAGATTCGCATATAATTGTAGTGGTATATTACTCAATTGATCGGAGATCTATGAATGATTGTCTACACCCAACCTGAAGGATTCTTAAGACATTATCGAGAGTAGTCAAGTAAATGAGGCACTATTCCCGAAGCGGGAATCCTAAACTCAAAAGAGGCAATCTATATATTATTGAAAGCTGAGCATAGTGCACGTAATAGGTTAACTCTCGTGGACGGATAATCCTAGCTCCGAATTCCGATGAACCTTAACACCGTTGGAAAGTCCCATCTCTATATAATCGAAAGTGAGCCATAATCTGTTAGAAGAAAATTACGAGTGCCCAACAAAACCATGGAGAGAAGCTATGAGGCGAGTACAACAGTCCATATTTTATTTTGTTATTCTTTTCTCATATCGTCGACGTCATGTAACTCTCAAATTAATACGGAGTACGCTTGTAGAAACGGAAGCTCCTTTAAAGCTAATCAGGCATAGGAAGCTATTCGGTGTTTAAATAGCAGAAGGACACGTGCCAAGGGTAATTTGGATGATATGCGTGGTTCAGATGACATGTTACAATGGTTAAGCCTCCTGGGTCACTCAGTAAGGGATTCTCTAGAGTGACATTGAATAATTGCTGATGGTCCCCTAGGTAGAAGATTTGGATAGCTTGAATACCATCCATGTTGCAGGGACAAAAGGAAAAGGTAGCACCTGTGCATTTGCTGCGTCATTCCTTAAGGCTCATCGTAGTGAAACTGGATCTCCTAAAAAGATTGGCCTCTACACGTCCCCTCATATGAGACACGTACGGGAAAGGATTCGTATTAATGGTGAGCCAATATCTGAAGAATATTTTGCAACACGGTTTTTTGAAATATGGGATAAATTACCGGCCCAAGCCACGCCGATTCTTGATATTCCGCGATACCTTCAGCTCCTGGCGTTGCTTTCATTCCATGTATTTATTGAAGAAAATGTAGATGTGGCCATCTATGAGGCACATATGGGAGGAGAGTTTGATGCAACTAATATCATAAAAAGGCCAACTGTATCGGTCGTCACATCAATTGCAATGGATCATGTAGAACTTCTTGGTCCAACTATTGCAAATATTGCTTGGCACAAAGCAGGGATTTTCAAACCAGGGAGTCTTGCTTTCTCGGCCCCCCAGGAAGAAACTGTAGCTATAGTCCTCCAGCAACGAGCATTTGAAAAGAAAATCGTGTTAGAATTTGTAGACGCAGACTCTGCTTTTCCGACTGAACTGAGGGCGATAAAGCCAAGAGTTCAGATGACGAACTGTTCCTTGGCTTTGGCAGCTGTCCGCGCCTGGCAAGTATCTGCTGAGGTACCTAGTTTAACAGATGGCAGTATTACTCGTACGATTGAGCAATTTGTTTGGCCAGGACGATTTCAGCAGATCAATGAAGGGAAATATCATTGGTTTCTTGATGCAGCACATAACGAGTATAGCGTGCAGCATGCGGTGAAATGGTTTTCTGATATGACTACAGACCATCGAGGGTGAGATACGACTCGGGTAGATATAGGCAGAATTAACTTTCTTCTAGGAACTCGTTCTCTCTGAGACGTGTTTTGATATTTGCCCACTTTTCAAAACGAGACGGAGAAGCAATTTTAGATAAGATTGCAGAATCTCTACAAGAACACAAAATTCAAGTTGGACATGTCATTTTGACTTCCTATGACGAAAGAAAAGATGGCCAAACTAGGATTGGTACTGCTTTCTACCTAAAATCGAAGAATAGTACTAACTTGCTATGCAGACAGAAATATGAATAACCGTTTCTCTAAGGAAGTTCTTGACCGTTATGCTAAGACATGGGAAAAGAGTGATCCTGCTGCTGCGATTTATCAAGAGAGAACGATTGAAGAAGCTCTCTTTCGAGCTAGAGAGATCGGTGATGCGAGTAACGGTATCCAAGCATTGATAACTGGAAGTCTACATCTAGTAAGTGGTGCACTCAATCTTCTCGAGTCCGAGCAGGGGCGTATTTTACCGGCGCATTATTGATATCTATGAGAATAACTACTTTATGGTCCAAGTCTTCTTAATAGATATTCTTATAGTGACTATTTTGCGGTGAATATGGTCCAGTTTAGTGTAATTATTCGCCCAGCAGTCTCACAGTCTATGGCATGTGCTTTATCTCTTAACTTTTGGATACAGTCTTTGGAGACACCGGGGCCTTCATTTCCATACCCTTGAGCCAAAGGCTTGATCAAAGCATGCGGGGCGTGCTAATCTACGTGGTTTGCTAATCTATGTGGTTAACCTTGAAAAAAAAANTTGAGGCATCATGCAGTTGTCATGTCATTGTAGCCAGCTAGGCGTGGGCTGTCAACTTTGCCACTCGGCACCGATTCAGGGATCGAGATGGATAGGACTACCTAGTGACCTAGATAAGATTTCTTATTTAACGCAGTTCGTAGTCTGACCAAATACCTACACTGGTCACTACTATAAGTAAGGCCGTAGAAGTAAACTCAATGCTAAGTAAGAACCAACTCTGGAGAACGGAAGCTTGTTTTATGCCCTTATAATAGTTTACCGTAGTATGCTTGGCATAGATTCAAGGAAATACTAAATAAAAAAAACCTACAAAGTTATAAGGATCAAGTTGAAGGAATGGATGGTATTACCAATATTGAAATGTAAAAATAATCCAGTTCATGACGATTTTAGCAGAAGTCAAGATCATTCTGGGAGAGTAAATCATTATATTCTTGCTGCTTTTCAACTAGATTGAAACACCATTTTTCAGCATAGTGATTGTACTTCTTTAAATATAGTGTATTGGTATCCGTAGGATAACCCTGCAGAAGGAGATACCTAATACATCTAGTAAGAGAAGCGCGTGGTAGGAGTAGTGACATTCTCTTGTTGTCGGCGTCTAGCGTTGCTGTCTCATCTATCCCGAAATTCAAAATAGTTCTCCTTGTGCGCAAACCTTCTAGTGCAGCTTGTACGACTAGGATGAGATATGCTACTGTTATTTATTGAAACGCTTGCTGGAAGTGCTCAAGGCTAAGCTTAGATTCTTGATTTTCAATCAGCGCCTATGTTTCTGAAATACATATCGTGGCACTGAAAATATCAGGAACTGTGAAACTACTAAACGTTGCCTAGCTTACGCTCTCAATCCTCCATATTTCACCCCAAAACGCAATAAATGGGGATCAAAGTGGTCTGCATCGATGTTATGAAGAATATGAAGTCCTAAACGTAAGACTAGTAGAGATTTTGTTAGATATCACGCATAATCTCATTTACCTAATTAGTAAAATCACAAGAACTTGGATGAAAAAGTCAAATCTCAATTACAACTTTTGAAATCATCCATCGTATATGGCAATCTTATTACCTAAATTGCCAAACTACCACACTATTGTCCCGCGTTCGGGCACCGTTTGCCATCTATAAATCTCTATATCAAACTCTGAAGATTCTGTTCCCTCCTCGATATTCTTGATATACTGCTTTCCATTAATACTGTTGTACTCAACTTGGAGAGGCACAAAAACTTCATGAGAAATATGTTTGTCCCAATGAAGTTGTCCAAGTGATTCAACTATTCCATCCGTATAATATAGAAGATCCACGCAAGAGGAGATTTTGTTTCCTCCACCTCGGAAGATTTCTACCATGTGAAGACCTTCCAGTGTTGTGTTCGTCAAGTACCAGGTTGCTAAATCATGAGAAGAAGTGGCTAAACTACTGTAGCGGTCTAATGATGGCGATGAAAAACCAAAATCTAGTTCTCTCAAGATAATATCCCAACCCACAGGTCTTTCTTTTACATTCAGCTTTCATCCATCATCGGCCTAGTGGGCCCATAACGCTGCCAACCATAACAGCAGCCTCCCTTTCCCAAGCACCCTCTCCCCTCTCTTTCCCACCACCTATTCCCGCAGGGGCAGAACACCCTTTAATAACGCATTCTCTGATCATATCTCGAACCGCATTTCGATTACTTTTTAACGTCCGAGCATTTAATCCCCCCTTAATCATGATCTCCTGCACTTTGTTGGTTAAACTTCCCGCTAAAGATCGCCAGAAATAACTAGGCAGCGAACCAGTCTCCAGACTTGCAAGGAGAGGCTGCAAGAGGTTCGGTTGTGGTGTGAATACGCTAACCGAATGTGCTGTATTTTGAAGAAGGGGATGCGCCGGCGGTGTGATGGAAGAAAGAAGGGTTTCTAGAGCAATGATATTTTGGCAACGAGCAGAGACTTCGAGAGTTGTCCGTTCCAGAGTCGGAAGGGCTGCGAGAGCGCGGGCGAGTGATGCAAGGGATGAGGAATGCTGTGCACGGAGATAGTCTTGCAACGCATTTATTAGTAGCTCCGGTTCCCATTTCTGCGGCTTAGCTGACGCAGGAGGTAATGGCGAGAGTAGATAGAGGGTAAGAAGTGCGGACGTGGTGCGGGATTTGGTCTCAGTTGTTTGATTGTATGTTGGTGTTGTGGTTGCGTTAGTTGACGATGAGAGACTACTCATGGAGAATTCACGAATAATTTGTTGAGCCTTAGACAGGACTGTCCGTTCTGCTTGGGTGATGATAGTTGTTCGCAAGGTAGAGATGACGTTGATTTTATCAAGGCCTTCTCCCTCTTCGCCCGGGTTAGACTTGGAGAACAGCTCTCGAAGAGTAAGCAAGGTATTTGTAGAACGTATTAAGGCTCGATGGTCTTCCCTTGCAGTCGTCTGAGATTGGGCTCTGCTTGTGCCACTAGAACCGGTGATTTCTGATATCTGGATCTCGAGTTGTCGTCCCAGTTGCAAACATCGTCCGACCGCCCTTCCCAGCCGGACTGTCTCCCATAATCTCCCTGCAACGGCTTTGACTTCCTCAGCCGTCTCATACCGAACCAAAACCTCCTTCTCTAACCTCTTGTAGTTATCATTCAAACTGGCAACCTGCGCATCTACCTCCTGTAGTATCTTCTTACTAGACGCTGTTTGTTCTTGGGTGTGCGCGAGGAGCGGCAAGGCATTGGTTGTGGTGAGAGTATCGATATGTGTATTTATTTCCTGAGCATCAAAAAGGACCCGCGAAAGAGGCGTCGTGAGGTCTAGAGGAGTATCATTCGGGTTATTTGTTCCTAAGACGAGGGAGTTGGCGAATGAGGCGGCCGAGAAGGAGGGGTCAAGAAAGGTGTCGTAGTCGATATAGGAGGCATCGTCCTCTGCAGTAGTCATCTTGAAGCTTTTGGTGATGCCTTATATTGGGCCATAGAACAGTAGGAGGAGCAATTGAAACACTGATGGCCTCCACGATGTAGTTGGAAGCATATGTGTTGGCGACAATTGTACGTAAGTACTTTTCCCTGGTGGAACTTGGAGCTTTGGGGTTTAGAATATACGTGCGTGCACGGACTCCAATCCCTGCCAAAGCTTCAATGCGGGAGCCTTACCAGATATGGCTAGGAGGTCGCCGCCTCAGATGCCTGGATAACTAAAGAGAAGATGACTTCACCTTCGAAAGAGAGAAAAGAATGCGTGCTAATAATATTGAGGCCAATATCGCATCAACGGATCGGATTGGATTCATTCTTCAACAGCTGCCCATACCATCCGGACGGCACTGCAAATCCTCCTACTGCCTTACCTCACATCCACGCCCCAAAACCAGTCTCCGGATTTCGCGGAAGGCTGGGGTGCTACCAAAGCCTATCAGACCTACAGGACGGTATCGCAGCCGGATCTTGGCGCTGATTACATCTCTCGCCATATTTTCTCTCCTTCAACGGCTTCTTCTCCATTTCTCCCCACGAACCATTAGTATCCTCTAGCTATCAGCAAACTCTAGCCATCTCAGAAGTGAGTTTCTGCAGATGACTGCACTAAAACAATACATTGGTTGATTCATCGCTGGCCGTTCAAGTTCAACAACCTATTTCGCCAGGCGTCATTTCGTCATCATGCACGAACTCATCAACGTACGAGAGCTGCTCGCATTCCCCGGCGGCGACAACTCCAGCGACACAGTTATCGCCGGTATCCACTGGAATTTAACAACACTGCAGCACTGGAATTACACATACTATTCCAATGGTACATTTTCAAATGGCAGCCGCTGCCTCCTCATCTTCGAGCCATACACACCCGTCCTTCTACAGAATGGCACCTTCCTCAACAGCACAACATGCTATTCCGCCATCGAGCCGATCAAAACACGAGGCGCCATCGGCATCTTCTTCGCCTCCTTCTTTGCGGCGAGCATCATGTTTACTTTCATCAACCTGCGCAAACACGGTCGCATGTTTCTTCCTCAGGAGAAGCGTTTCCACGCCATCGGCCGGAGATGGCAATGGTACTGGATGTTGGCGACAGCGGCATTTGGTATGATCAGCGGGATCTCCGGTATAGATGTAGATAGATACTACCTACCTGAGCTTCCCATCGTCCTAGCCAACTTTTTTTGGGTTCTGATGCTGCCGACCACCATGGCAGTCGTCTGGGAGAGCGTCAGACACTGGGGTAGTTGGCAGGAGAGACAGATGGTGGATCCGGACCCATTTATCCTTCGACAGGACGATAAACGGAGCAAAGTAGAATTCTATCTACCGCTAATATTCTACTTGTTTGCTTTTCTGGTATGTCAACATCTTCAGTTCGATCTTGGTTGAACCTGACCAGTTAGACCTAACATTATTCTTAGGATTTCTTCATGGTCGTTCCGCGATCCTGGGGTGCAATCGAAAAGCAACGCTCCCCAGACCAGCAGCATGCAATCGCAGAACGTGCTGCAACCGACGTGCGCTTCAAAGCAGGAGCCTTCTTCCTCTTCGTTTCCTGGCTCACCGTCGTCTTTTCTCTGCGACACAGCATAAAACACTATCTCCCTCGCAATCGCGGTCCCCTAAACCGGCTCGCCGGCTTCATCCGGTACGCTCCGTTCAAATTCATCCTCATACTCCCGCTATCCCTTCTCATGATCGGATACTTCACAGCCTGTGTATTTGATTTTGGTATCTCGCCCTTAAAACTAGACACGGAACTGGGTTACATGTATGGGCTCGGTTGGGCACCTATAGCTGCTATCTTCATCGTTATGGAAGTCTACGGGTACATTGATCCGAATGAAGACAAGGAGCTCCTGCGGCAACGACGGATTCGTGGAGCGGAGATCGATGCCGAGTTAGGTATTATAAAGAAGCCGCATTGGTGGCGACTGTTGAATTACCCCAACCAAAACTTGAGTGTCCATGAACAGATTGCGAGGAATGTGGGTGAGATTGGAGGTGGTATGGCTACAACGAGGAACGTCCATAGTAATATTGAGATGGGCAATATGCCCGTTAGCAAAAAGCATGGGTCTGGTAAGAATAACGACCTTACTGCTGTAAGAATTGCAGCAGATTTGCTCTTTCCTACTGGTGCATCTGCGGCAAAGCAGGAGGGGGGTGCGATCAATGATGATCGGTTCACCGATACTCCTGTCAGGGGGCGCTCCGCAACGATTGAGAATTCTAGTGGTAGTGGGCTAAGACCTCCTACTAGTGAGAGGAGCGGGAGTACTAATAGTGCAGCTACATTAACGGGAGTACCACCGCAGAAGGTGAGGTCTATGTTGGATGTGTGAGTTGCTGCTGTATCGATTTAAAATGTTTACTGGGTTCGGCGTTCTGGATCTGGTCCTCTGATGAGATTAATGATTGATCGGATAGAGTCGGGAAACTAGGGGCATTCATGACCTGATGACTATAATTCGGGGAAATCTAAGTATATATATTTGCCTTGTTTTGGGCTTACACGAAAAGCTCGTGTGAGATGTTTCAAACCGGAAGATATTTCTACCCATGGATGCTTCTACTTTCCTGCTTAGATAGCTAGCAGTAGGATTGTTCAAGGGTGGGATTTTTGTTACAGGGGAAGGCGTATGTAGTTCAGGATATTCAAAGGACTCTCTTTCACCCGATCCGGGGGGATGATCAGATGAGGGCGTTTAGTCAATTTAATCAAGATAGCTAGTAATAAAAGTGCTTATATCTGGGATATATGGGACCGATCAAATATCCCAAGTACAAAGCCAGTCTCTGGCATTAAAATTAGTTGTTGGGTTTTTTAAGTTTATTCTTAACACAATTTCGTCTTTCTATCAATGCCACGTCATTTGGATGAGACAGTATTGCAAGTTTATGCAAACACAATCGTGCCAGACTGGCACTCTTACAAATATTGTGAGTAATAGTGATTCAAAACAATGTAAGTCAGCCCAGAAACACATACAGTCCCACCAGTCCATTGCTCGTTCCCCTCGTGCAGACTCCGAGACTAGAAGTATTACCCGCAGTGTCGTGAAAATATCAGTTATGAACCCAGGAGAGCTTCCCATTATGAAGACTCGGTCTAGGTCTCCATTGTACTTTGCCAAGGTATATTTGACCACAAAGAGTATTCCTAATAAATCTTCTCCACCGTTGTGGATGATGTCTGCTTTGAAGATACACCCTAGTACATATCAGCAGCGTTGGAGAGCTTAGAGACACCATTATGTAGCCATATTTATCAGCCAGTTGTGTTCCAGTGAAGGCTGCTTGAGCTGACCCATGACACCCAATGTACATTTGTTGGATTGGTGCCAAATAGATTTGTCACTTGAACAAGTGCTCCGACGGCTGCAAAGACTGCACAAAATAAAACCAACTGCGAGTCCAAAGTCGAGGGATATTGACTCGAAAAGGCATTTGTGGCTTTCATTCACAAACAAAAGAACGTGAAAGAATAGTTTAATCTTCGTAGACGTTAACATCGTGGCAAATAGAAGAAAAGAAAAGGTATATTTGACACAATAGAATTCATACTTCTAGTTCTGAGAAATCAAAACTGTAGTTAAGTAATACCGGTATAATACGACAGTCCGTGAAAATAAAGCGGAACCTACCTTCCCTTTATTGATGCAAATGGAAACCGTAAAGTCATATTAATAAGGAATCCAGAGATATCTAAACATAAATCACCCCGAAAAGCCGTAGACCTTACCCTCGCTCCCCAAAAATTAGGACTCTCATTACCGTAGTTATTGTCTTGTGGTCCGGATGGTTGCAGAATCGACATCCTCAACTCATCATAGTCTCCGCAAACGTGATAATATACACTCTTGCATTTGCTAACCCAGAACCAACAAATATATTAATTTAACCTTGCAGCTGCTGTATATAGTTGCTGAAGGAATATAGTTGATAATTCAATCCTCATACTTTAAAGGTATATATCTATCTTGTTGTTCATCTACCTGGGACTATCAGTATAAGGAGGTTGCGATTCGACATCTACTACAACTGCTTCTTCAATCAACCTCTTCTGTTCTTCCAACTTCACAGCCCATAATGCGGAGCCAGCTGCTGAAGTTAAGAGAAAGAGCATCGATAAAACAGGTACAAGTTGTAAAATGAGAGATACGGTCCCAAACCTGCAAGTTCGTTAGTAATTCTTAAAGAAATAATTGAGAATAAACCAAACCAGGTATATTTCAAACGCCTTTGTTTTATCTCATTATTACGCTCCTTCTTTGTAAGACCTCGTAGCTTGAAATACCTCCAATGATGAAAAGGACCCGCCCGAGCACCAGTTAATATGAGAAAGGCTGGTGTTCCCACAACAGGGATGAAATTGAGTGGAAGGAAGAAAATAAATTCGATTATCTGGCGGAAAGAGAAGGGGGCGTAGACTGCAGATGTTGTTGGCTTGCCAAGCATCTTCACTGAATTTGGCGCTTCATGATGAAGGATTCGAGAAGGAGAAACGAGATCGATCAAGCCCTCACGGATGAGTGTTGCCTTTGAAAACTAAATTAGTTCCAGCTTCCGATTTAAAATAGGGGAGTCGTACATCGAATATATCAACAAGCGTCTCATCTACCAGGAGAGCTTCGAAAAGAAGCGCAATCAAGACTTGCCCTTCACCGAGAACAAGAAACACGGCATTGAACCATGCTCCGGGACCATGGAAGAGAGCCAGAAAGGCAACTTGAGGCAAGTATGTAAAGGTAAACAAGAACCCAAGAACTACGATGGACGTAATGGTCAAGGGTATCAACCTTCTGCCAAAAAGAGGCCAGAACTCCCGATGGGCGAAAAAGTACCAGATACCCTTGAATGGATACAGCCAGGAAGCGCTGACAACCCTTCTAATGGGTTGCAGGACAATTGAGGCATTTATTTGTGCATCTGGCATGTTTGTGACAAGGTAGAAAATTTTTGTAGAGAGCAAACGTTGATAGTTGACATTCACTGTTTATATCGTCAGCACCTAATCGCCTCGGGAATCTTGAAGCCTGGCGGGATGACGCACGCAGCTGCATTCGTCATCCAATCGGTCTGCAAAGGACCAGCCAGCGGCGCAACCATGTCGTCTATCAGAAGCATCGCGTCTCTTCACGAAAAGATGTCTACCACCTCCCCACTTGAGGCTATCCAGCCAAGCTCAAAAGTTGCTGGTTTCAATTCTAGTGTCTCAATTTTATCTCAATTTGGCATCAGCCAAACCTTGGCATACGTAGCTGCTCGGCTTGTCGCTGTCTTTCCCTTTGCGCGTGCAACCTCAATGAAAGGCGCTATGAATATACGCGACCATGGTACTAGAGTGTCCTATGATTAAAGGATTTACAGTGCATAACATCCTATAGGTACGAAACTAGAAATAAGAAGCTACCGGCTCTAATTCTAAGTTTAGAATTAGTACCTTAGCACTCTGGACAAACATCCTGTGCCCATCATAGGTCATTTCAAGAACCTTATGCTTGAGTTTAGTCATGGTACGACTAAAGTCAAGAGATATACATGAATGAATTATATCAGAAGATGAATCTGTATCACAAACCGAGTTCTTCCCATGCGCGAGTTTTGTAAATTGGGAGAATTCGTGTTTGCACCGGAACAGCTATAATTAGACATTAACGCCATGAGCTTTGGACACCTGGATGGCTTGCATCAGTGGTCATCAAGGTTAATAACTATATTTAAAATGCTGTTTTCTTGATGAATCCAGGTTAATGTACTCACTACAAAGTTTCCAGGGAACTTCAAGACCGTGGACGTTTCCAACACCTATATCGAAAGGATGTCGTGCAGCTGCTACATTGCATCCATAACAACATGGATGTGTGATGCCTCTGCCTGTTGGAAGTTCAATGCAAGTCTTACTTCTTACGTGCGATCACTAAAAAGCAGGATGTCTCCCCAGTCCTATCAGAACTCGACATTTTACTGGGAATATCTACCACCGGAATTACGAACGATTGTTCTCGGATTATTATTAGCAAATCTAAATGAGGAAACAACAATTCCACCACGGTATCATATCCTGTCAGCCTACGCGACTGTCTGTCGAGAGTGGCAGTACTTTTTCGAGCGAAGAAACTTTAGGACTCTCACTTTACATCAATCAGACCTCCCCGAATTCAACAGTATCGTACAAGGTCAGCGAAGGTTCTTTTTGCAATGGATCTGGCTGCGGTTGGAGCTTCCCGAGTACGACTGTAGATTGTGCAATAAGCCAGAATCGACTGTGGAGATTAATAGAAACAACTCTATCTTTACTAACGCACTTTGGGATCTCTTTGCTATTTTATCTACCTGGCAAAAGAAAAGGGAGTTTGATGAGAAAGGACTAACACTAGAGCTAAGTGCTCATTCTCCAAGCGACTCAAAACATCTTTTCAAAGAATTAGACAGTCGAATCAATGATACTGCATGGAGTAGAAATGAAGATGGCTACAAGGAGCAACCTCATGACCCTACTCATGGTTGGGGGGATGGGTTACGAGTGCAATGGATAAGCGAAGGTGACAAAATGAGAGTCTTTGGGCACCCTGACGGTTTGAAGTTCAACTTACGTGCACAATCTGCTAGGAAGATGCGGACACTGCCTAAGCTGAGGCTGGTTAAGACGCTTGTTATTCGTCGACAGTTCTATCGAGCGTTTTCAGTATCCAAGGCCTTACAGCCGATTATCAAGTCTCTAACTCAACTCGAGAACTTTACCTACGAAGCATGGCGTGGAATCAATACGAAACATTACTCTGGCCGGAAAACACGAGATGATGAAAATAATATTTTGTTTCTCGATGTGTTTAAATACAGGCGAAGTCTGAGAAAAGTAGCTATATTTGAGGACTACATTGAATCCGACGATGAGGAGACTGAACTAGAGACTGAGCCAGAGCGTAACACTCTTCTGGGTGAAGATCTTGCAAGGTCCAGTCGGAATTTTGAAGACCTGCATGCCTCCATCAACGTTGATGCTAAGGACTTCTTTTATGCTTTCTGGCCTGGGGCGAATCCAAAATATAAGAACGAAGTAAAGTGGAAGAACTTGAAGTACCTGTCTCTTACTTCTCTCTTCCTTAACCCCGCGGACTACAATCAGCTGATCCAGACCGCAGCACTAGCAGCGCAAAGGATGCCACAGCTTGAAGTCATGGAACTATGGAACGGTGGAGAGGGATATGCGTGCATATTCCGATATGAAAGACGAATAAATCAACCAAGAATCCAGTTGCTGAGTACTTGGCTCGGCCAGCTTGGCACACAGGAAAAGGAGTCCTGGAGGATTGTAGCAAGTGAGCACAGCGATTACCACGAGCTTCAGACAGAGCAGATTCACCTAGAGACAGATCTTATGGAGGGCTACATATCTGTCCTTTCCTATTTGGTTCTGAAAGGGAGGTTGCTGAACGCGATATCTTTGCAGCAAAAGCAGATGGAGATAAGATCGCTCTAATATTAAAGGCAAGGGGGAGGAAATTCACCAACTCCAGAGTGAAATTGGATAAGCTGTCCGCAGGTGTTGACCACAGTTTAACCCTCCAGCTTCTCCGGGGCGCTGCTTGGGGCCTAGTTCTCCCGTCCTCGTTGCCTTACCTCCTACCTTCACCTACAGTAACATCAGAAGAGAGAGAAAATGATCACTTTACAGCCCCAGCCTAACAAGTACAACGAAAGTGTAACGTCTCATGCGCCACGCAATCACTAGTGTAAGTGTCTTCCTTTCCTCGTTGCCTTACTATCCATCTAACAAACACTAAAACTATGCCACTTCTATGATATGCTAATATTTTGACATAGACGTGATTGGTCTGTACAATTTAATCTCAGGTATGGCTTTTGCCAAAATCTTAGTACTACTTGGCTCTCTCTTAACAGGTACCTTGAGGTCAAAGGACCGAAGTACAACCGCTGTGTTCACTTTCCCATAAATGAGTTGCGGAATAGTTGTGTACTGGCTTCATCCAATCTCTTGTGCTATCCTACACATTGTCTCTTTTCCTGCTCTCTGCTTTCCTTTAACTGTTTGAATTTCCCACTAGCGAGTGCCATAATTAGAGAACGGTAAGACGTTCAAAAACGATCAATCACCGTTATCTCATTGCGGCTGTGACATATATTTACTGTTTTAAGGCCCAATGACTAGAGTTTGGAAACAAAATCTTTAAAAGTTTGATCCATGAGTTTGGCCCACTTCCACTCAAAATCATCGTCTATCCTGTTTATATTAATTCTTGAGTCTTATAGAAATTTATACCAGGTAATTGGCCACGATACACATGTAAGTTATATCTTCTACCAGTAGCTTCTTGATTAAAACTCGCTCTTTTGGATCGGGCCATGTTACGAGGTACATTACAACATGTTGTGCATGTCATATATTTCCTTTTAGAAAAGATCCCGCATATCGACCATAGTCTTTTCCTGTAGTACCCTTTTCCAATTTCAAAAAAATGGAAGTGAAGCTCGTATCAGCTAAGGTTTCCATATAGAAGGGAATTTTAAGTGAAAGGGAAAATACAAACCACTCATTCCTCTGTTTGTCTATATCCTCAGGCGTTTCTTTATACCTAGTGGTAAATTGCACTGCAAGTGGGAAGGAATATGGGGTGATAGCGATCCAGTCCCGCCAACCTTGCTCCTTCCACACTTCTCCCTCAACTTCTCAACTCTTTCTGCCACGCGTCAACACAAAACACTCCTTTAAACTTCCACATCAACGCTCATTCCTACGACTTTTCACATTTTCATTCATTCAACGCGTTATTGAATTGAACTCAAAGATCCGGTGATGACTGTACTTAATTTCAATCTCATTGTTGCCGCCCTCGGGCTGGCATCAGTTGGAATGGCTGCACCACTTCAGTCATACGGACCATACTTCAACAGCTCGAACAGTGGTTCTACTGTTTACGTCACTGTTACAGACTGCCCAATGGTTGTTTCGTCCTACTCTCCCTTCGGTTTTCCCAGTTCTCCTGCTTATTCTGTCGGTTTATCTACTGTCTCTGCTATCTCTGCTGCTGGAATCTCCACCAGAACTTCCACCCAGACCCTTGAGAGGACAACCACCATTACTGCGTTCACTTCAACTACCACTGTTTATTTCCCCAGTACTTCCACCGAGGTATCTCCACCAGAACTTAGCTCTACCGAGTCAATCGCCATTCAGACCATCACTGAGACCGTTATTCCGATTCCATCAACTTGTTACTCAACTGAGTTGCCTACCTCGACGGTAAAGAGCACAGTCTATGTTACAACTGAGTACACCATAGTCATGACCTTGACAACAGAACCTAGTTTGTCTTCTGCGACCCCTGCAATAACCTCGACTACTGCAACTGCAACATTATCCACCTCGACAATTGCAAGCACGACGTACATCACCCACTACTACACTATTACAAAGACTTTATCAAGTGGAAGCTCTTCAGCTGGCCTTGAAGCCCCCACTAGTGGTACACTAGGAACCACGACGGTAACTGATGTCCTAGTTGGATCAACTGCCAATACTGTTGTTCCGGCCAACACTACTGCTACCCCTGTACCAATTAATACTACCACGTCGGCAATTGACTCCGCCAGAGCTTCTACTAGTGTTACTACTATTTCTATTAATAATATTACTGAGATCTCATTTACACTGGCATCGTCAATTTCTATTGGTCTAACACCAGAAAGCACCCAATCCCACATCATAACAGCATATGGCCCCTCTTATGGTCCACATTACTCTTCCAATGGTTACAACTCAACTTCCACTCCTATGATTTCTAGTTCAATCAAATCAATATCCTATGTTCTTCCGACAGTTTCGGTCTCTAGTTCAACCATCGGTATTAATCCTACTGCCTCGGTCTCATCCGCCATAAGTTTCATCTCCACAATCCCAGTCTATGGAGCTTCGACAATTTCAAGCAGCTCATATTCGGCATATGGCGAAGCAACATCATCTACTAGTCCATCCTCTGATGTTACTTCAATATACACTCCGACTAGCACTCAGGCTGCATGTGGAGAGCAGGCTGAGTTTTCACTTAACGTAAGCCTCAATTTATTTGAACCGTCGTTTTCCTTGACTGTACACTAATCGACTATAGTTTGACGATATTCCCCCTCTCTCAGTTTATAGCCAGAACTACAACACCACCAAGCCAGCACCGATTTTCAGTCCATACCACAAATTCGGATTTACCAATGGATTTGTAGTAGTCCCGCCACCTACAGCTCCATATCTACCATCGTCAGGAAAGCAGCTTGCTGAATTTATTCCCAACGCAGTCAATGTTAATACCCATGAATCTAGTACAACGGGACAGATCTACGATGCAAATGGAACTTCTGGTTGCTATAACTTCAATGTCTACGGTGCTTCCTTTGGTTGCAATTCTACAGGCCCTGACTGCGACTTCATTTTCACCGGATATCAATATCTCGCTGACACTAGGTCAAAGTTTACTGTTGCAGCTCAGCATGTCTCAATTCCGGCATGTCCTACTCTAGAAAACTGTGCCCTCGAGAAGGTTGCTCTTGATGGTAGTTTCAAATCTCTCACTTCCATCCAAATTAATGTCACCGTTGCTGGATCTGCGGCGGCCTGGTGGATGGATGATTTGAAGCTTGGTTGGTATGATAACTCTTGCGAGACACAACTCTGCCGCAAGAATTAGGTCCTTCCTTGAACATATACCTATGTGAAGGTTTATTTTTCAACTTTCCTAAAGGAAACTTGATACATTGTCAGTGTCTATTTGCATGTTCTCGCTCCACTTATCTACTTCCTTACGAGGACGAGATATAGATCTCTATCCCTAAAAGCAAGTTCATTCCAGGTGAATGTTAGATTAAGAGCTCCTAAATGAAAAAATAGCTTATTTTAAATCTCCCCAATTACTGTGTTCTGTGCTATAACAAGTTGTTTTTGTAGAAGGAACTGCCACTTTCCTCTTTGGGTGACATGGAGGGGTTCGGCGGTCATTCTGCCTTGGTACACCGCCTCCAATGCGGGGTGATTATTCAGGACCCACCATAGCTATAGCTCTTTACTTCATCCCTCCTGATGACGAAGTATGTCATACCAACTTATATAAAGCACAAAGTTCCATATGAACTAAAAATTAATCCCAATTCCTTGATCATTCAGCTTATACTTGAAAGGTTCATCTCCGAACCTGATAATTGACTCCTCTTGCTGATATTCATGATACCCCGCACTTTCTTACTTGCAATCCATATCAGACTCCTCAACCGTACCCCCCTTTTAAAGACTTCCTCAATTAATTCCCTATTATATTCAACAATGACAGCCCCAACATCAAAATACGACGCCATAATCATTGGCTCTGGCCAAGGCGGCACTCCTCTTTCCGTCTCGTTTGCCCAAGCAGGGCAACGGACAGCTCTAGTTGAGAGTACTCACATTGGTGGATGCTGCGTGAACGAAGGTTGCACTCCAACCAAAACCCTCATTGCTTCGGGAAGAGTTGCATACCTTACCCGACGTGGCCCGGACTATGGGATTCACTTATCGGGCTCGAAAAGTGGCGTGAATGATTTCGCCGTCAACATGGAGAAAGTAAGACAACGTAAGAGAGATATCGTCGAGAGCTTTAGTAGTGGGAGTGAGAATCGTGCTACCAAGGCCGGGGTTGACATCGTGAAAGGCACTGCAAGCTTTTTAGATACTAGAAAAATCAAGATCAAGCTCAACGATGGAGGAGAAAGGGTTCTTGAAGGAGAGAAAATATTCATCAATACCGGCGAACGGCCTGCACCTCCCAAGCTATCCGGCTTGAAAGATATTGATCCAAGTAGAGTACTTGATTCAACATCTATTATGGAATTGGATGAGGTCCCGGAACACCTAGTTGTGCTAGGAGGAGGATACGTGGGCTGTGAATTTGCACAGTTGTTCCGTCGTCTAGGAGCCAATGTCACCATAATCCAACGAGCAAAGCAATTGGTAGGACGAGAAGACCCAGAGATCGCAAACTGTCTAGTGGACATTCTCAAAGAAGATGGCTTAATCGTCAATCTAAACTCCACGGCAACCAGCATCTCAAAATCATCCAGTAAAGGAGAAGGGTATTTTGATCTAAAATTCCACACCATAGCCGCCGATGGCTCATCCAAGGGAGAGAAAACAATAACAGGAACCCACCTCCTCGCAGCAGCAGGCCGCATCCCCAACACAGAGAAGCTAGACCTTCAAAACGCCGGTATATCCACAACCACAAAAGGCTACATAGCCAGCAACGAATACCTCGAAACCAACGTCCCAAACATCCACGTCCTCGGAGACGTCAAAGGTCCACCAGCATTCACACATATATCCTACGACGACTTCCGCATCCTCAAACACAATCTCCTAACCATTCCCTCCTTCTCCTCTTCCTCTTCCTCTTCTTCTTCCAAATCTCAAACCACATCAATCCCCGATCCAACAAATCGCCTCTCCACAAAATCCCGTCTCGTCCCCTACGTAGTCTACACCGACCCACAACTCGGCCACATCGGCCTCCACGAACATGAAGCCCGCGCGCTCTTCCCGGATAACAAAACACGTATCAAGACGGCCAAGATGCCCATGTCATACGTAGCGCGGGCGCTTGAAACGGACGAGACGCGCGGGATGATGAAGGCGGTTGTGGATTCCGAGACGGGGCTGATACTAGGGTTTACCTGTCTTGGGGTCGAGGGTGGGGAGGTCATGAGTATCGTGCAGATGGCGATTTTGGGCAAGGTTAGGTGGGAGGTGTTGAGGGATGCGGTGTGGGCTCATCCAGCGTTGGCGGAGAGTTTGAATAACTTGTGGGGGTTTTTGGAGTGAGATCCTTTTTGTCTTTTTCTTCTTTCTTTCCCTTTTAAGAAGCATTCTTGAGGGGATGTTTTTGTCTCTTTTTCCAGTGATAAAAGTTTCTTTTTTTTGTTGGAATATGGGATTACGGTATATGGCTTCGAAAGAAAATGTAACGGAACTTGTATTATTTGGATCAACGGAAGCAAAAACAGTACACATATGTAAAAAGATATGTACCTTTGATTGATAGTTATTAATTTATTAAGTGCCTTACAAAAAAGGCCATCTATTATGGTATATACTCAAAAAGACATCGCAAATTTTTTGGTTTTATCTCACTTTCTTCTCTTCCCCCTATAAACGAAAAAACAAAAGTTCCAGTCATATGAATGACCCTAAAACCACCGCTTTCCAAATCCGTCTCGCACAGTTGTCGTAACTGTCGCAGTAACTGTCTCGGTCACCGTCTCCTTCAACACAGCAGCGTTAGCCGTGATGGTAACTGTCACTGTTGCCATTGGGTTTCCTCCGTTTGGCACAGGGATGATGGTTAGGAGGCCGCTGTCAATACCCCCGCCACCTCCCCCGTTACCGTTCCCATTGCCGTTGCCACCGGCACTTCCATCTGGACGTAGTGAAAATGGTGGTGGGTCTTGCGATGCTGGTGTTGATGTCGCTTCAGGTGTAGGACGTGTAATGGTCACAATGAACGTGGAGATTTGCTGGACTGTTGTTGTAAGTGTCGTATCAGATGGCGATGTGGGCGAAGCAGGTGGCGTAGCTGCCTGAGTGGTGAGTGCGATTGATGTATCGCTACTCGTGCTGATAACTGATGTGGAAGTTGAAGTGGGTGATGACGGTTCCAGAGGTGTTTGAATGCTCTGAGGAGTACTCTGGACAGATGTAGTAGTAGAAACAGCTTCTGGTGCAAATGTTGACAACTGACTTGAAATTGAAGATGAGCTGGAACTACTCGAGACAACCGCCGGTGTAAACGTTGGTGACACAATTTCACTTGAGCTTGAGCTTGAGCTTGAGCCTAAGCCCGAGCCCGAGGATATGGTGGGACTGGAACTGGTAGAGACAGCTGCAGGCGTAACCACAGATGATTGGCTCGAACTAGAGCTTAGACTAGAACTAGTCACCGCTGTGGGCGTTGTAGTCGTAGCAGCAAAAGTAGATGCTACTCCTGAAGTACTAACACTACCACTGCTACTTGGAGTAATCCCTAGCATAGCCTCCGCAGCAGCAGGATCAGTACAACCCACATAAACACCCATGGTATCATTCATAGGGACAGCAAAGCACTTCGTCCCCGATTTGCAAACATCCATAACAAAGCTTCCCGCCGCGTTACAATTACCCACATTCCCAGATATGCAAGCGATTTCTCCTGATGTGCAAGGAGAAGAGAAGTTTAGGGTTGAGAAGAGGTTGTTAAATGCTTTTGCGGTGGCGAGGTTACTTGCCAGTTGCGACGGGTTGAGGACTGTGGCTGTTGCTTGGGAGGCAGGGATGATGGTTGGGATTTGGCTGATTGTTGGTGGCGGCAAGGTTGGAATTGCCTGGGTTGATACAGACCCTGATGAAGATTTGGTAATGGTGCTCTGGGTACTTATTACGGTGCTCGCCGCGCTGCTCGAGGTGGTTCTAGCCGAGGATCTGGAGCTGCTATTTGCAGGAGGGGTGAATGTAACTATTATAGTAGAATCTGTGCTAGATGTGCCACTGACAGAAGCAGGAGCAGTCCGAGATGTGGTAGTAACGGCTGTTGGTAAAGGAATGGAGCTGGTATTATTAAGAGAGAACAGTGGAACAGATGCTGCGCTGATCGATGTTGCACTCGGAGATATAGAAATCCCAGTTGATGTCGTTAGCTCAAGAGATGTTGGTCCGGCATGGGCAGCGGTCAAAGGAGTGGCAAATCCAATGGAAAAGTCAGCTCCCGTTTCAGCAAGAATCGTCTTCGAAGAGCTGCTAGACCTTGTTGAGACCGCACTCGTAGTTCTAGCGGGAGAGGATATCGTAGAGCTATTGCTGATACTCGAAGCACTAACTGTGGAGACGCTCAATCCACTAGAAGTTCCAGTTGAAATTCCACCCGTAGGTCCAACTGTAACAGAACCCGATACTGTAGAACTGCTGTCACTACTGCTCCTGCTCTCTGCGGAAACACTAGCCGTAGGAGAACTACTCAACCCACTAGAAGCCCCAGACTCAGTCCCAGTCACCGAAGCAGTCTGAGAAGCCCCGGTCTGAGAAGCCCCAGTCTGAGAAGACCCAGTCTGTGTATCCGTCGCAATAATAATCGTAGTAAGGTCGAACGTCAGAGTGGATCTCAATTCAGCAGAGCTCGAACTAGCAATCGCGGGGGTAGTAGCTGTAGATATGGACGTGGTATTCGAGAATGGTATTCTTCTAAAAATACTACTCACAGTCAGTTTCCTTGAATCAGGAGTAAGCGGGAAAGGAGAGAGTGCTCCTTCCGCGGAGCCAGATATTCCATACCCAAATTTTCCTCCGCCCTGTCGCATTCTCAGCGGACCAGCCGCGCTCAGAGTGGCGAAGGCCAGGAGTCGAACTGCGATCTGCAGAGGATGCATTTTTTATTCGCGTGTAACTTTTCGTCGTGAACTCAGGAAGAAGGAAAGAATATTAGGTGATTTGTATCCTTGCGTGCGTTCGTTTACGTGGGTGTTGACCAGGTATGGTTTGCCTTTCCAGAGGCCTCGAGAAAATATGAGGTGAACTTGTAATAAGTAGTTTCCCAGTAAAGCGAGACCCGAGTGCTCGCTCAAAACTCGAACAGAATGGTGTAGAAAACACTGGATAACAAGGGGATATTGTTCAGGTTGATTCACAGAGAAGAAGAAACAAAAGACCAGCACAAAAAAAAAACAAAGGACTTTGTTCAAGAACCCGTTCTTTTACCTTTGTTCCCTCTCAAGAATCAAACAAGAACTCAAAAACCGAAGAGTATTAGAACAAGGAACGAAACGACGAAAACAAAAATGAATAGGTTTGAATCCGAGAGAAGGAAAAGGGAAAAACGACAGTAAGAGGTACGTAGAAGATGTAGTAAAAAGATTATGAGCGCACGATGACAACAGAGAGAAACGAACAAACAAGGAATAACACGCTAGTATGAGTCTAGAACGGAACGAGGGGGGACAAGAATGAGAGTGAGAGTGAGATTGAGATTGAGAAGTGACTATTGAGAAAAGAAAGAAGGAAAAACGAACGCAGCTTAACCAGAACCTTAAGAGAGTAGAGGCAGGAACCTGCATGATAAATGTACCATCGCGACACTCAATCTCCCAAGCGACGGGTCAAGAATCATCGACCCCATTCCGCTCTCACCAAGAACGAGAGTTTGAAGCCTTAAACACCGGATGGTCCTCCCATCGTCGACCATGAGGCGAAACACAGCTTACCAGCTCATACCTCATAACTCGCACTCTAGCTCTTGGCTCTAGGGCCATGCGGGTATAGACCCTGCTTCACTGCCACAACACCAAGCGCGCGATGGAAATCCAGTCATCAGCGCCTCGGCCAGCGACTTTCGAAACAGGGCGAAAGATTAAGGCGGGGACTCGGGACTTGGGGCGGCGGTTGCAAGAAACCCAAAGGGACCCTAAGAAGAGGAGAAGGGAAAGGTTAAACAACTCGCCTCGTCTGAAAGTATCGCGTTACGACACGCGACAAGCGATGTGATTGGCTGGTCGCTTGGTCTTCAAACCTCAGGCCCCCGGCCATCAACTGAACCCCTGGCCAGCGAAGAACTCGCGCGACTCTTGTTCCGACGGGAGATGGGCGACTTTTCCGAGTGGCTAGGAGCTGTCAGCTCTTGGGAACCAATGACCTGCTCCAGACTTAACTCTATCGTATTAATATAAGCACTACGCGGACAGACGCAGACGCGCGGATGAGAGAGCTGGTTCTAGACCTCCCGTCGTAGCGGGTACAGACCAGTGATATCTCAATCCTCACTTCCTCATTTTAAATAGACGCCCTCAGTTAACATTTCCTTCTCACCAAAATCAAATGAGACCACCGACCGACCGATCGTGCTACCAAAGACCGTGCCACAATTAAAGCCAGAAAATAAAACTATTTATATTCAAAAATTAAATAACCAATGCTAGTGATAATGCTAATAATCATGAATGTTTTCTCTATAGGTTCCTTCGTATAGTTTGAGTGTGTATGATCAAACACTGGCCTTTCTTTTCGAATGAATCGCCCCCCTCGCCTTTTCCCTCAGCACGCTTTAATTGATCGATTTAAAAATTCTTAAAAAATTTCCCCCCAAAGGTCCTAAACACTCCGAGTCCATACAATAAAAGTCCCATACTGCTATGAATATAACAAATAATCCAAGTCACGGCAATCTTTTACACGATGCCGCCTTCATCAAAAGATCAGAAATAAAGTGGGGTAAGAAGGGATTCTTACAGCTTCCCACCAGGTAGATCTCCTGCAGTTCGGCCATCCATAATCTTTCTGGCTCCTTCATCCTGATCCTCAGATGGCTCATTTCCACCAACCAGCAGAGCCACCGAGGAAACAACATCCGCCGGGTCCAGCAAGTGCCAGTGTGCAAGCGTCATCTTAGAACTCGCACCCACGGTAACCGTGTACACGGACTCTGGGTTCAATCCAGCACTGCCATTCAGCGCCCGGAACATATCCTCGTCAGTGAAATCGTCACCCAAGCATAATATGAACTCGGGTGGGGCATCGGCAGGGTAAGATTGGATGAGGCGTTTTGCGATCTCTCCCTTGTTGATAAACGTTGGGCGAACTTCGAGGTTGGCTTTTCCAGTCATTACCTCGACATCCCACTTTTTACCCACGGTATTCTCAAGCTCCTTTTGGCATTCAAGCGCGCTATGAGCACCGAGCTCGGGATCCGCGGCACGGTAATGCCAGGTTAGAGCACAGCGTTTACGTTCGATAAAAGAGCCTATGTGGAGTTGAAGTTAGTTCAGTTACTTGGATTTAGTTAGGAGAGTAAAAAAACGTACCTGGAGTCCTCGTGGTGTATTCTTGGAACGTGTGCATTACCTCCTTTTGCCAGCTCATATCGAACATTTCAGCTAGATTCTCCCATTCCGTCGACCCAGGATGACGCATGAAACTACCATGTTCAGCACTAAATCCTAACTCTGAGATATGACCTAGATGTTGGCTAAGGAATTCCTGGTCACGTCCACTGATTATCCAGACTGCGTTCCGGTGATCCAAAGCTAATGCTTTGAGTGTCCGAATAACCCGCTCGGATGGAATAGCAGCTGAAGGTTCTTTCACTATAGGGGTTAGGGTGCCGTCGTAATCAAACATGAAGAGTCGTTTCTTAGCCTTGGTGTATTGGGCATGGAGAGCGGTCCTGTCCAGAAGAGGGGTTGATACTAGGTTGTTGGAAGAGCTGAGGACCGTAAGTAACCTCTTGAGTAAGTTTGTTGACCAGGATTGGACATTCCGGTGTGTTACATGATGGTACAAATTGTTATGCATGGCAAGCCTCATATGTTCTCCCATAGTCAAGGCACGATCGATCTGTTGTGCAACACCAGTCAGATCCCAAGGGTTGATATGGATTGCATCCTTTAGACTTCCGGCCGTTCCTGAGAATTCGGATAAGATCAGCGGCCCGTGATCATCTCTTTGGCAAACGACATATTCTAGACTCGTTGTATTCATTCCATCACGGACACTAGTGATGAGACCAATATCTGCTGCTCGGAGCAAGGCGTAGTATTCTTCTTGTGATATGTACTGGGGGTAGTGTTGGACAGGCGAGAAGCTCAGGGAGCCGTAGAGTCCATTGATCTTTGCCACCAATTCGGAGACGTTCTTGGCAATCTTATTCCCTGAATCCTCCTTTTCCTCTTCCACACTCGTAGGACTCGTAACTTGGATCAAGACAACTCTTTCCCTCCAATCCGGATACATATCCAGGAACCTCTCGAATGCCATAAGCTTCTGCGCAACTCCACGCACACTGTCTAACCGGTCACGGCCAACAATGATCTTCTTCCCTGCGTACATTTCCTTGAGCGCTTTGAACTGTTGATCAACTGCACTGGCAAACGCTAGCTTCTCCACCCCAGCCGCATCAATGCCAATTGGAAACACGCCAACAGCGACCTTAGCACCGTATGCATCCACACCGGCTACATCAGATGGAAAACCCAGAATTCTCGTACAACAGGACACAAAATGCCGTGAGTAGCTGTATGATTGGAAGCCAACGAGATTCGCACCCAAAACACCCTCTAGGACATCTTTTCTTCTAGGGAGACATCGAAGAAATTCACTGCTGGGGAATGGTATGTGCAGGAAGAAGCCAATGTACATATGCGGGACCCGCTGTCGAAGCATGCTGGGCAGGAGAAGAAGGTGATAGTCATGGATCATGACGATGTCGCCTGGCTTGTAGATTTCCAGGATGCGGTTCGCAAATCTCTGGTTCATCCTGTAGTAATCGGTCCATGCCTTTAACTCTGCTCGACCGTTTGTAGGTTCATGTTGCTTGTAATGGAACAACGTGAAGAGCTCCCGTTCCGCAAACCGTCTCCATCGAGACTGATCCTTCAGTAATATCTCGCCGTCCGTATGATTATCATCATCCGAGAGCCATACTGGGATCGTTTTGCAGTTTTTATCATGTGCAAGTTGCCTCTCCAGCTGGCCTTGATCCTCCTTTCCAATCCATAGTCCTTCAGCTTGTGGAGGTGTAGCAGGTCGAACATTTGCATCAACGGGAATTGGGGCTGAATTCTTGTTGAGAGGGGGTATGCGAGCCGTCGTCGTTGTCGTCGTCGCTGTGATAGGGGGTGTGTCAGGGGGTGTCAGATCCTCTGCGGCCTGGATTTCGCCGGTCCAGCCAACTAAGGTATGATTCCAGGGCGTCTTGTCAGAGGAGAGATAGGTAAAGGAGTCAAAGAGAGCCGAGGTGCCACGCCGTTGAGAAAGCCCCTGTGCAACCACGAGTCAGCGAGAAGGTCAGAGCAGCAAACTTTCAAGGGCAATTTACTCACCCATTCAGCTCCATGTCTGTACTCCAGTTGATATGGAATACAGAAGGTGGCTGAAATCACACCGCCACTCAGTCCTAGGGACGGATGTGCAGCTCTGGGGTCGATGTCGGCCAGGGGATTAAACTTTCCCCCGTTCACAGCCAGACTCATTCGTCGCAAGATATCCTCCGGAGTTCTTGCGCCAAAGGCCGCATCGCTGGGAGACTGAGCCGAGTGTACGTTGTGGATGTTCTGAGTAAAGTAGGATGCGTCAGTTGGGCTGCCGGTTGAGAAGGAGTCGTCGAGCTCCTCGCCCTGGATGCTGGGCGTCACCGCCAGCTGCGAAATGTCCAGCTCCTGGTCCTGAGGCATTGAATCTGGTGATTCAGCAGCCATTGGGTGGGCAGATGAGGATGGGCTGAGCAGAAGAGTGGTTGAGTGTGTCTAAGGGATGATGGTTGAGCAGCCGGCCGAAGCACAGATGCTGGAGGAGTAGGGCACAATTAAACAGATGACGACATAGACTAAGTAGTAGGCTAAGTGAGAAGAACTGTAGGAAGAATAGAAAAGAGTGCGAGTGAGGTTTGTACGGAAGGCAAGAGAAGGTTGACGTTTAGGAGCGAACAGGAGAGTTGACGTTTAGGAGCGAACAGGAGAGTTGACGGTGTAGCAACGGATAGGAGATGGTTGGTAGAGTAGTACTGGGGCAGCAAATTATTAGGTGAAGTGATGGAGGGGCCAGACTGCTGCTGGGCGGCGATGATGCTCGTGGTGGTGGAGCTGCCTGGCCTGAAATGGGCTACGGCATGGGGCAATCTGGGCAATCTGGGCAAGCGGAAGCGTGGGCGGTCGGGTTAGCGAACAACGGGGGGTGGCAGGCTACAGGCCACAGGGCATCCAGCGATCTTCCCGCACCAACAACGCCGACCCATCGAAGTACGATACTACCATAGCATAGCATGGTACCTCTTTCTCGCGGGCTTCACCAGTTCTGCGGGAAGTTCAGAGCCTCCGTGGTACGTACTCTGGTACAGTACTTGTATCCCAAGCAGACCAACAACTGGTAGAGAAAGCACTAGGGCACAACGGTGTGGACCAGGCAGTGGGCAGCAACCAGACTCTGGTCAGGCCATTACGTCAGGTACGTCAGCGCAACCATTTGCTGTGGGCAGAGTGCAAAAGCCCAGAGCTGCCCCTCCTCACCCGCAAGTATTAAAGCCCAAAAGAACAAGCCGGGATGTGCGACTGGGTGAGTAAGAGGCTTGGCCAATCAACGCTGCCTCGAAGGAAAGCCCTCTTGATTGGAGCTTCGGGAAAATGGAGGAGGAAAGGGCCGTCACTCAAACGTCAACATGGTGCCGAAGCGATGTGAAAGGGAAAAAAGATTAATGCAGTAATTCCCAGCCAGGCGATGGAGCACGCAGATTTCAAGCCCTCCTCTGTTTGGTGGTGGTTCTGGCGATGGTCCATGAGAACTGCTCATGGTCTGGACCACCGAAATGCTTCTGCTGCGGCAGCGGGGGAAAAGGTCCGAGGAGGCAGTTAGTTCGGAACTCGATGGAGCTGGTAACTGTAGGTATGGGATGGTACGGTGGTACTTACGTACCTTGCACATGCTTTCCTTCACTGCTTCACTGCTTCACTTCTTCACGTTTTCGCAGTACGCTAGGCTTCATGAAGGCTGCGGGAGATGCAAGGCGCAAGATTCGATAAGGCGCTTTTGTCTCGCACAAATTAGTACCACCAGCATTCTGCCCGACCAAGACTTCTTGGGCTGACGTTGACGCCCAATATGTCTATCTGTTCTGTCTCTCTCGCCATTCCGGTGGCAGAAAGGGCGATAATGCCGCAGTTTTTCTTCCTCTGCTGCTCAGCAGTTTCAGCACTTCTAGCCATTGCATCCTCGACGGCCCGATGTCGCGGCGGATGCAACAATCGAACACCAAAGCTTCCGTGAGAACTTATCAATGTTTTTCGGGCGCAGTAGAGTTTCGCCTGGATGCTTGCAGGTACGTACTAGACTTCATTCACGGCAACTTAAATTTTCGTCCCCAGCTACGGTTGTAGGCTGGATTGGCTAGAAATGACGGGCATGAGCGATGGCCTTGTCCACGAAGATCGTTCGGGTCTAGCTGGATCATTCCTAGCTAAAATCTCAAAGAAACAAGCCAGATGAAGAATGATGACATATGAAGTGATATATGCAACGAGTGCTGCTGTGGCTGACAACCAACTTCGACGTACTCCATTTACTTTTTGATGGTTTCTTTTCCAAGACAATTCTTTTAAATTGCTCCAGCCTGCACAGCAATAATCAGTTATTACCTCCGTACCTCATCCGGACCGATATCAAACCGGAAAAGTTCCCTATTCTCCCTCTCACTCGCATTATGCATGGTTCTGCCCTGGTACGGAGGAAGACTGCAAAAGTAATGTCTAGCGCGGCGCTAAAAAATCCACTAGACAGGGGACCCATGTCACGTGACCAGGGTGCCAAATTCTCAATGCAAAAACAGTCAATTCTAGCCAACTCCCATAGAAACTACAATAAGTCTAATCTCTTCTTGCCTCTCTCCTGCATTTTGCTGAGTATCCTGTTTTGCCCCTTTTTTGAATTGCTGTGGTCTTCCTTCCTTATAATCATTCCTACCTTCAAGTCTAATAACCTCCTGAATATGGAAAGGAATACGTTCAATCCAAGCTTGAATTTGCAATTGAGAAAGGTCTTTCCAATACTTTTCCCAAGCTTGAATTGCTATGACTCTACTTTTAGGAGCTCCTTTAACAGTGATTCTGCATTTCATCCAAAACCAACAAGGCTTTATCATATTCAAGTCTGGGGAATTGCCACACCAAAATAGACGTTGAATTTGATAAAGGTTATATACACGTTGTTGATCATGGAAATTGTGTGATGGTGCTTTATCTTCTTGAACCAAGGTTCCTAGCCTATCTTTTTTGCATTCTTAAGCAAAAGGAATAAGCTTTGAAAGTATAACTTGAGTTTGATATCAATACTAATCAATTCCTCCTTTGTTGTTATCATGTGTCAATTTCCCATTTTTGTGATTTTAATGCTATTGAGGCTTCCTTCTACCTTTATTCCTTAATCTTAATCTTGCTATAGCAGTGTTCAACTCTTATTGAGCTTGTATAATTGGTTCAAGAACTTCATTGAGTTGTTTAAGTACTTTCTTTGATTGAGCTTTCTTCTCTTTGGTTTCAAGCTTCTAGCAATGGCAAGGGCCTTTTTTGTTATATGAAAAACAACCCTAAAATATGAATTTAGAATAACCTTTTTATCTTTCTCTAATGTAACTGTGTACAAGCACTTCATCAGCTTTCCTTCAAACCTTATAACCTCCTCTACGGTGGAGGAGAACTACTAATATTTCATCAGACCAGATAACATTCTTCTAATCTTCTAAAGTCCAATCTTTATGGTCAAGACATTACTTTAATCTTTCCTTCATCATCTTCTTAGTTAACCTAGGCTTTCTAGTAGGTTTAGTCTTCTTATAACCTGCCTTTCTAAGTGTTCTTCATACTGTTGCTGCAGAAATATCTATTCTATCTTGTTAAAGTTTTTCAGCAATATTAACACATGACTTTTCCCTTCCATATCAATCAAAGCACACTTTAGACTGAATTTTATCTAATAATTCAGGAGTTTGTTTGGTAGGTCTTCCAGAATGTAGAGCATCTTCCAAATACTTATCTTTAATCACTAATGGAAGTTGATTTGGTTCAAATCCACGTTCAATCGCTTTAGCATATATACAATTGATTGTTTGTTACGGGTTTTACCGTAACACGCTAATTGGTGTAGGCCTGAGGCTCGGTACAGATACGTTGTACAAGAGAACCTGACAATTAGACAGTCATGTGATAAGGACCCGGGACCTGGGGGGTCCAGGGTCCGTGGGCTTAGGACCTGGGGACCTGGGGGTCTAAGGGTCCAACGGTATTTCATTATCTATATAAGCATACTGTAGGAACATGAGAGTAGACTTCTCGTGTTCAACCTAAATACATTACTGTATCCTGCCTTTGACCTAGTAACTTGCTTGTGTGTTACACGTTTCCGTTGTCCCTGAACATCTACCTTACCCTTGGCTATCCAGTGACCTGGATGGCGTAGTTTTGTAACAAGTAATCAGATATGCCCTTAGTATATATAATAACTTTGCTACTGACAATTCATACTTCTTCTCCAAATACCTTTTAAACTTATTATATATTAAGTAAATACTATTCTTTCTGGTTATCTTCAAAGACTATTATTATATTATTGTTAAGTAGTTGCTTTATTGTATATACATTACCTTATAAGAATGTGATTATATTAATTGTTGTTATTATATCTTATAAGTTATAGTTCTTGAGCTTTGATAGCATATTTAAAGTATATATGATGATTTTGTAATCTCTTTTTGTTAGTAGTTTACAAGTCCTTTGTTATATGTTCTTTGTATACTTGTTATTAGATTATATTATTATTGTTGGGAAGGTTATTATCTAGGCTTATATATGCTCTTAAGGTTGAATGACTTTTATGAGTACTTCTTTTAAGTTTTTATAAGTAATTAATGTATTGTTATTATTACTAGATTACTTTGTAACTATTTTATATTTGAATTTAAGGTGTAAAATTTTTTCCACTAACTAAAGTACTTTATATGTGTTTCTCTTCTCAACTAGCCAGTTAAATTATAATAAATCCTTATGTTCATTGTTGCTTGACTCTTACTCTGTCACTTCTCTTTAACTGTATTCCTTATCTTCATAACTCTAGTGTTGTTAGTTCTTCTATTGATGGTTGAGGCTTGTGATACTATTGTTATGTCCTGTAACTACATCATGCTTATATCCTGCTTACAACATCACAGTTAAGCATGTTCAACATGCTAAGTACAACTTTATTATTGATATTAGATTAAGCTTTAGTATTAGCATAGTACTAAAGTTCAATTATTCTAGTTCTTAAATTTCTAATAACATATTTAAATAATATCTTTAAGGAATAATATAACTTCATCAAATTCAACAATTATATTTTATAATTATTAATAAGGAATTAGCTTTAATTAAAGTTATTAATTTATTATTCCTTAGATCTATTTATATTCTTTGTTATTAGCATGTTAATATGAATATATTAGTTAAAACTAAGAAATATTTCTTAACTTTAATTAAAGGGAAAGATAGAATTTAGAAGTGTTATCTTTAATTTAAAATATTTTTACAAGTTTATGTTAATGTTTTTAACTCTGGAATTAAGTGTGATTATACTAAAAATTTTGATAAATTGAAGAAATTTAATTATAACACTGTTAGTTATATAATGAATATATAGCTTATTCTTTGGAAAGAGAAATTAATATAATATTAAGTTAATCAACATTTTCATTTTAATGTATTGATTACCTTTTCAATTGAAGGTTATCATAGTGTTTTAAAGTTATGGTTATAATAATCAATTAAAGATCTGAATAGAATGTTTGATCATTTAAAGCTCTTTTAGAATGCTTAATAACAAGGAATTATTAAAGTTGTAGCTTAAGATTAACTATGGCCAAAGTATAATGTGAATCTTCTTAGATTTGCTGAATTGATTGGTTAAGTTTATGGTTATACACTTCAAAAGCTTTATTTTAAAGTAAGTAAATTGCCAAAAAGTAGCTTATTAACCTTTGAATGCAATTATACAATCTAGAAGTTACATAACTTTCCTTGTTACTATATAATTTAGGAGAGAATTAAAGATGGAAGATTAGTTTGGATTCAAGATATTCATTTACATTAGCTTTACTCTAGGTTAGTTGAAATAGTCTAAGAACCTTTACCAATTTAAGTATTTGATCTACTTATAATTCATGGTAAAGGTGCTTTAGGTTAAGGGAAAAGACTTCTTAAGTCTAGTACTAAAAGGTTGCCTTCAGTATTTGAATTGCCTTTATCTACAGCTCTTGCAGTTGTAGATTTATTGTCAATACCAACAGAATAACTGTATATAATACAGTCAAGTACTTAATTGGTTATAACGCGTTTTGAGCAAGGCTATAATGATCAATATAAGCCAGGAACTGTACGTGAAAGAGGTTATATGAGGGGAATATCATCATTGTACAAGGACGATTATATGGAGTTGTTAGCTAATTCAGCTGACAGTGCAATGTTAAACGAGACTCAAGATTGTATTGAAGTGGAGGTTCCTGGGGAATTACTTTAAATGGTGTTATTGTTATAGGGTAATTACAATTCATTTAGTCTACCATAGCTACAGTAATAATTTGTATGTGATTCAGAGTACTTGGGATGCCTGAGGTTGTGCCGCTATCGGCGATTTGGAGTCGATTTTACAGAGGGCGGGAGTCGATTTAGCTGAGGCCATTAATAAATACTGGTATGAAGGCTTCGCTTCAGCCGAGGCCAAGAACGCTTGACTTGAACACGGCCAGGTAGGACGTGCCCTACTAACCGTCACACGGAATACTAAAATTTTATTTCACGAGTGACCTTAGAACACTATTTAACATTTGACAAGAAATTATCGGGATTTTTCTAAAAATAATAATAAAACTTTTAACATATCAATTTCGGAATTTAACTACAATTGAACCTGTTGAAATGTGAGTACAAAGTAATATTGATCTGAGAATGTCGAGCAAAAGTTAGGTTCTTTTTATTGAATTAACTGGATGTTTTATGCAGTATACTAAGCTCATATTTGAATTTACAGAGGTGTGTTCTCTCATGCCTAAATACTAGACTCTATTTAAAAGATGGTCTTATTTTTGCGATTTTTCTGAGATTGTTAAGTTGAGGATTAGGTAGATTCAAGCTTTCGTTTCTTATACGGCTTGGAAACATTCTGTTCAACCTGAATCGACATCTTAAACTACTGTAAATTGAACCAGTCAAATGAAAATAGCCCGTCACATAAGTAAAGTCCAGAAGACTTCTAGTTTGCATTTCAATAGTATTGTTCTTTCTTGAATATCCTACCATCGACAGTGTATACTTCCCCAAACTTTGTATTCGTGTATTCTTTTTCAGCCAGTGTTTTCTCTGATTACAAATCTACAATGGAAAATTCCTGGATAAAAGTGGTTGTGGATCATGTTAGACATGCATATGCAATGTTCGGATAGAAAATGAAAAGGAGAAGTTTCACTCATGGTACACTACAGTAAGAGCGGAAACATCAGAAANTTTTGTATTTAGTTGAGCTAGAAGTCGAACCGATTGAGTTCAGGTAGTCTCGATACCAATCTCAATAACTAAATCCAAAATACAATTGAACTTAAACAAACCGAACTGCAATATGGTGCCCAAATCACTCTGCATACTAATTCCTAATTCCTACAACTTACCCTATCTACTTGTTGACAGCCCTGTAGGGCTGAATCAACTTTGTTGGCTGAATGAACTCTGTGGAGCTGAACCCTATGTGGATTGTCAGCCAGCCACAGTATACAATAATTCGTTTACCGCCTGACACAATGTTTCACCGCAATCTCATAATCCTTGGTTGGGGTCTTGGGGATAAAAGATCTAAAAAGTAATAAAAACTATATTGTGACTATTCTTACTTGAGGGTTTAAAATGCGATTAACTATAACACCAAAACGACNAAAAAGTTTTCAGAACTAAATGGTTAACTATTGGTAGATCTCACATATAAGCTTTATATACACAAGTAGTAGAACTTATAGTGAAACTGTTGAGGATGTAGCTTACTTTCGATATTTCAACCTATAGGAGTATTGGTACATTTGAAATATGAGTTGATATAAAACCGTTGAGCATTCCTTTACTGTAAAGTTAATTTTGACTTCAATTGCATACTATCAAATTATTTTAAGTTGTATAGATATAAGAGTGGGAATAGTAAAGCAAGTGCTAGAAAGGCAGCACTGAAACACTCTAGCTAGTATGAATAATATTAATAACTAGGAAGAGTAGCTCTAGGATTCCCCAGTCTTGCAATTAGTTATTGTCGCGGACAAACTCGTACGTTTGATGATCAGGATCCGACGTTCCCTGGGATTCGATGAGCTTTTTAAAGCCGCCAATTTGGCCCCTTTGGGATTTTAGACAAGGTGGTAGGTCATCTCCATGATTGTTTTTGGGGCAGTACGAGGGATCATTGCTTAATCGCCAAATCAACGACTCATGTAAGACTGCATCGCGTGGAATGTCACGGGGAGCACCCTTATTGAGTGGGAAGCGGACGTTCACCCATATGCTTCCGTTCTGGGTTAACTCCCAGCGGGTAATAAGGGGTAAATATTCTGTTTGGATCAGCTTTGAAACTCTGGAATGAAGCGAGATGCATTCTGATTGTGATTTTTGAGGAGTGCTCACCCATGAATTTCCATAGCAGCACTGTGAAGAAGCCTGTACCGCGACCAAATGAGAGTGAGTCGTGCAAGATTCCCCCAAGAGCATAATCTTTCTTCTCCTGGAGCCGTTTTTTGAACTTGTCAACGCTTTTACACCATTTTACTGCCGCTGGCGGATCTTGTTGGCCAACGAGCTCAAGCTCGCGGATCATCCACGCCAGCGGGATGTCACTCATTTGCAAGCGGTCAGAGTCAATGTCCTTGCTGGGCTCCTTAGCCTTGCGTGATACCCAGAAGTTTTTGATACGCTGCCAGATAGTCATATCCTTGTTATTATCGAGAGGGTTATCAGCGACGGATGGCCAGCCGCCGCCGACGTCTCCGTGAGTGCCTGGGAACCAAATCTCCTTGATGTCTTCGTCATCATTCAAGGCAGCACGGATATCCTGGGCGAGGAGTGCTGGCTTGAATTTGACACGGCGCTCATCGACGGCTACAGCATGTCGAACATAGTGTGCGGTACCAGTTACCTCTATCGGTATAGGCGTTTTCTGCTCCAAGATAGCGACGGAGTTCACGCAGTCCCAGATGCCGAGGAAGTATACCTTAATATTCCGCTCCTCAGGCTTTCCATGGTGGATAACCACCTCCTTACGGCAGAATGTTTGACTAAAGGCCATGATCTCATTAAGAGCCACTTCAGTTTCGTGACTATGTTCCACTTCGTCACTATCTTCATACAGTAACGGTTCATCCTCGGCCTCGCCCGAGTGGGTTTTCTCGCATTGCTTCTGGTGCGCATCTATGCGATCCTGAGTGTCACCTGCTAGATAGCGCTGATAGAGGCGGTATGCGAAGGGAACCATTTCCTCGTTGCCCTTGCAAAGTAGGCCAACTTTATTAACTAGACGTGCTAAAAACTTGGCCGTGAAGGCACCACGGCTGAATCCAAACATGTAGATCTTAGCATCCTTTTAAAAGCTGCGGGTCAGCAGCAACAACTTGATATGAAGACGGAAGCGATATTTACAGATTCATAGTGGCGCATTAGGAACCGATATCCAGCCATGACATGCGCATCAAATGTCGTACCAAATCCCTGATCAAGAGTCTGTGAAACTGAGCTCTGCATCTCACCAAGCCATGACTTGTTCACAGATGTCTCGTTAATATCATATGTGCCGATGCCAGCTGATGAAGAAATAAGTGATGGAGCAACAAGAGATTTGGCAGGTAAAAAGAGACTCACTCTGATAATAATGGAATTGGTTGGGGTGATTACGATCCAACTTGCTCAAGATCTTGACAACATTGGTATCGGCGTTAGATCCGCTGAAGGTGTTGCCGGTGCCATCAAAACAGAGGATGAGTTTCTTAATCTCCTGAGTCTGTCCAACGCCCCCTGAGCGTTCATTACCTTCCATATAGGGCATGTTGGTAGTGGAGGTGAATACTATGCGTGTCAGTGAAGGTCCTCTGTGTATACCCTCTGTCACAATGTAGTTAGATCTGGGAAATTTCCTTTCGAGGGCTCTGAAGTTCCATTTATCAGATATACCGCGAGATATGCAAGAGAATTACTCCTTTCTGACATTCTTTTCATTACCAACACAACCAATCGCAGTCGAGCATACCCGGAACGAGCTCGTGACCAGAACGGCATACATGAGGTATGTAGCTTTGAATGCATACGGAAGTAACCCTTGGTTCGACAATATCGTGAAACGTTGACCTTACTGTTTGTGGTAGGAAACCAAATAACGTTTCATGGCATTCCTTAAGACATCGTGTAGATCTTGTCGCAGGCGCACAACCTCTATCAAGAATATGCTCCCGCAATGCTAGTCAAGCTATTGCAGATGGTCCGCTCAAATATGGGGTAGCACAAGCAGCCCTGCTCCCCAGTCAGCGAGGCCGATGAACACTTTATCTGTTGTAATGTCTAGGGTGTACCGGATTTCTGAATTGCGACTTTTCAGCTTCTTATCCTCATTTTGGCTCGTCGCATTACACAGCGAGCATCTTGCTTTTTGTTGTGTTCCGACTATAGCGAATCAAGGAGATCATCGCGTCCAAGGACTGTCGGTCAATGTCTCCAACCTCTTTCACCACCAAATTGATGCGTTGTCAGTTTTAATATTTCTAATAGCTGTAGCTAAATCTAGACATATGCACAGCTGCATCACGCTTGCTATGTTCTCTTGCACTGGGCAGGTTTGCATTACCAAGATTAGTTTTTACCTGGTACTGGTTTGAAGTTGCAAAAAGAGGGGGAAATTGTCTCTTTCATCTAATAGGTCAATATAGATGGGAGCCAGTATTATAGAAAGGGAGGAGGTAATAGAGAGAGAATGCCAGAATAAGAGGAATCTGACTTCTCTTATGTTCTTTATATCGTGTCTCTTACGAAAACAAAGTTTATTACAAAAATAACTATGTCATCTAACGAGAAGTTCCAGGCTGGTGAGGCTTATGGTGAATCTCAAAATGAATCAAGTAACTTCAATCCTGCCAAGGTTGCTACAGATCTCATGAAAAATTATGCGTCCATTCGGACCCAAGCATCTGTAGCAGAGCTCTCAGGCCTCATCGGAGAATTGGTGCAGAAGGGAGGGCCTATCGATGATAAGAAGGGGTAAGTAGAAAGCATGGTCTGATATTGAGAAGTTCTGACGATAGGCAGCACGACCGAGCTCTTGATTGGCATTCTTACTTCTCTGCCCTCTACGTCTAACACCAGGACTCAACTCACCAACAAGCTTATTGACACTCTTTGGGGTGATCTACAGCATCCGCCACTAAGCTATGTTGGCGGCGATGTCAAGTATGAGATTGTCGACTCTAAGGAGTCAACCCACAAGCACGACCACAAGCCCTATGATATGATCGAATTCAAGGCTCCTGATAGCGACGTCATGCTGCGTGAGCAAGTCCCACAAGCGCCTGATGGCCTGCATCAATACCGGATGCCAGATGGGAGCTTTAATAATATCCTGGAGCCTAACTTGGGGAGGGCCGGTACGCCCTATGCCAAGTCAGTCAGGCCTATAAAGCGCCTCCACGGTGTCAAGCCCGACCCAAGTCTACTTTTTGATCTTTTGATGGCTCGTGATGACGAAAAGTTCACGGAGAACCCAGCTGGCATTTCATCCATGCTCTTCTACCATGCAGCCATCATCGTCCATGACATCTTCCGCACTAATCGTACAGACATGAACAAGTCTGATACATCATCATATCTTGACCTAGCACCCCTATATGGCTCATCCCTCCGAGATCAGCTGGAGATCCGTACCATGAAAGAGGGCAAGCTGAAGCCCGACACCTTCCACGAGAAACGTCTGCTTGGGCAGCCTGCTGGTGTTAATGTCATGCTAGTCCTCTACAGCCGCTTTCATAACTATGTTGCCGATATTTTGCTAAAGATCAACGAGAATGGACGCTTCACACTAGCATGTACGCCGGATGCCAGCCCCGAGGACAAAGCCAAGGCTATAGCTAAACAGGACCACGACCTTTTCAACACTGCTCGGTTGATTGTTGGCGGCCTGTATATCAACATTTGCTTGCACGACTACCTGCGTGGCATCACTAACACTCACCACTCCAATAGTGACTGGACACTCGACCCGCGTGTTGAGATCGGCAAACAGTTTGACGGCGACGGTGTGCCGCGCGGCGTCGGCAATCAAGTGAGCGTCGAGTTCAACCTGCTGTACCGCTTCCACTCGTGTATTTCTAAGAAAGACGAGAGATGGATCAATAATTTCTTCCTCAAGCTTTTCCCTGGCCGAAATCCAGACGATTTGCAAAATGTGAGCTGGGCCGAGCTCGGTCAGGCCCTGCTCTCCTTTGAACAGAGCACTCCAAAGGACCCTAGTGTTCGGACGTTTGATGGCTTAGAGCGTCAAGAGGATGGAACATTCAAGGATGAGGATCTTGTACGCATTTTGAAAGAGGCCATGGATGACCCTGCCGGTACCTTTGGTGCCCGCATGATACCAAAAGCTCTCAAGATCGTTGAGGTTCTCGGTATCAATCAAGCTCGTAAATGGCAGGTTGCATCACTAAATGAGTTCCGCGAATTTTTCGGACTCAAACGGTACACCAAATTTAGCGAAATCAACTCAGATAAGGAGATCGCAAATATCCTCGAGAAGCTGTATGACGACCCTGACATGGTAGAGCTTTATCCTGGTCTCATGATCGAGGACATCAAGCCTGTCCGCAACACGGGCTGCGGTATCTGCCCAACATACACACTCGGACGAGCAGTGCTCTCTGACGCCGTCACACTTGTGCGTTCAGACAGATTCAACACGATCGACTTCACTATTGCAAATTTAACAAGCTGGGGCTACAATGAGGTGCAACAGGATCCCAAGACGCTTGGCGGATCGATGCTGTACAAGCTCATCCAGCGAGGTGTTCCCGGCTGGTTCCCCTTCAACTCAATAGCTGTCATGCAACCCATGTACACCAAGAAGGCCAATGAGAAGATTGCCAAAGAACTTGGAACCTTGGAGCAGTACACTCTAGACGACCCGAAGCCGCCTGCCAAGGCCGTCGTCATTATCACAAACGCGGCCATCAAGCAGACGCTCAGCAATCCCAAGCAGTTTGCTGCGCCATGGCTCCCGGGAATTAACTCTTTGTTCCCAGGGAAAAAGGACTTTGGTTGGTTCATGTTGGCCGGTGATGAGCCCCGTAATCGTACCAATCGTGCCAATTTCACCAAGGCTATGGGCAAGATTCCGAGCTTGCACAACGCGGTTCACGAGTTTATTGAACGCGTGGGTACGGAGTTGATCAAGAAGGAAACCTTCACGCTCAAGAAAGGCCTTGACCAGATCGACCTGATCCGCGACGTTGCTATTCCGCTGAACACTCGCCTTCTCGCTGATCTCTTCTACTTTGATTTGCGCTCTGATGAAAACCCGACTGGTACCCTGAGCACTGCCGAGCTTTATCGGCACCTTCTTAACATCCGTATCTGGGGCGCCAATAACAACGACCCTGCCCAGGCCTGGAACCGTCGCCGCCGTGCTCAGGAGGGCGCAAAGGTCCTCATAGATTCAACTCGCAAGCTAGTTGATGAGGTCGTCCTCGGCCGCGGTTTGGGACTTGGCATCGCATCAGCAATATCCAGCAAGCTCTCCCGCCGGGCTTCCATCAAGAAGGACTCCCTACGTTCCTGCGGTTATAGGCTCGTCGAGGAGCTCCTAGCTCAAGGAATCTCGGCCGAGCAGGTTACTGACAATTTGTGGCTGGCAGCTTTCGGTGGTGTCGGAGTCGTCGTTACTGCAGTAAGTGCCTGCCGCTAATTTGTGATGAGCCGTTCACTGTGCTAACTCGTTCATAGTTTTACGAAATCATGGAGTACTTCCTGCGCCCTGCAAATGCATCCATCTGGGCCGAAGTCCAAAGCATCGCCCAGAAGGGCGATGATTCCACACTGCACGCCTATATCAACGAGGCTCAACGTCTCACAAGCTCGCAGCGTAATGTTCGCGTTGCGACGCAGCCTGCTAAGCTCGAGGGCAAGTCGGTCCAGCCTGGCAACATTGTCGTATTGATGTTGGTAAGTTTCAAGTTTCCATCGCATTTGTTTAGTACTCTTTTCTAGCCCTCTCCTTAATCTCATATACATGACAAGCATTTCTGACTGCGCTATAGGGAGAGGCCGGACGCAACCAATCTGAAGTCCCGAACCCGCACAGGTTTGATCCGCAGCGCAAGAGAGATGCTCTCGATGCCTTCAGTTACGGCCCACATGAGTGCCTAGCCAAGGATGTAGCACTCGCCTTCATTGCTGGACTTGTGAAGCTTACAGCCGATTTCAAGCAACTCCGTCCGGCGCCAGGCCAGATGGGTCAGGTCAAGACGATCCGCGTCGGTACCGAAAAGGCCTATCTCAACGACAGTTGGTCTTACCTCGGATTTGATGCCAGCAGTAAGTTTTCCCTCTTCTTACCCAAAAGCTTTACTTTGTTTGAGATCCTAACGTTTTGATAGCTTGGAAGGTCCATTTTGATGGTCACGGAAAAGGTAACTTCCAAGGTGAGAGGGCACCTACAAATCCTATGGACCTGCAACGATACTACTATCTGCTTCAAAAACGCAAGGATGCGGCCGCAAACTAGTCTACTATCAGTCAAAATCTAAGAAGACTATTTGAATTAGATCGGAGTATGGCTCACGCACCGGTTATGATGATAAGATCTCATATAGTTAAATAGTGACTAAACAATGATAGACGTATTTGCATACATCGTAGCAATCAGAATAATACTTGCCATTGAGAAATTATGACTGATATGTGCCCAAACTTGTCAAATATAGGCTAAATAGCAATATAAAAGCTCGGAGTCTAATCATCACCGATGGTTAAAATACAGGGGTGCTACACCTTGTAGACGAAGCGAACACTGTATGCCTCCCGAACCGCCTGGCAGAAGGCGAAATCGTTATCAAGCTCATTTTTTAGTAGTAATGCTTGCTTGTTAAGGGCATCTAGAATACTGAGGCTATACAGCCTCTTAGGGAAGTCGATGCTAAAAGACTTGAAGGCCTGAGCCTTGAACAGCATACCGAGCATGAAGATATAGAGGTTAAGCACAAATGTTGGGTTGTAGATGATTTCTAGGATTAGGAACATATTGCTGTAAATAGAGTTAGTAGAATAAAATAGAGATCAATACAGACAAATAAGGATTAAATGTACACATCCTTTATGCTGAGATAGCCTTTGGTATACTCAGCTGTTAGCTCCACCTCGTTGACAGCTGGGCGAATTTTCATCGACTTATCTAGCCTAACTTCGTCCGTAGCTTAAACTAACTCTTCTAAGATGATTCACATTGACTAACCACTTCAGAATGATCTATTACTAATATTCTTTCCAGATCATCATGCTAGGGCTTCAAGGAAATCTCCTGGAACTCTCCTAGTTGTTGATGAAGACCCTCTCAAATCGTCAGCAGTGCCGACCTTCGATAATTATGTATTTTTACAGGGTTATGAAATGACTGTAAAGTCGTGAGTAGAATGTATCCATTCGGTATTTCAACCAAGAACTCACCTGAGATCCTTGCGGGATAGAGGCCTTCCGCGCGTACTCCCGCATCGGTGGTTGCGTGTGGATTTAGCCACGGCCTATTGTAACAGGACACTTGCATCCATGACCGTAGACCAGTTGTGTAGGATAAAGCGGAACCTGTTAGAACACAAAGTTTTCCTCATAAGCCAATCAAACGAATTAGCAATTCTATTACTTTGATATACATCCATAGCACGGAAATAGTATATGTTGGACAAGGGAATACCGCCTTAAAGAGCTTGAACTTGATTTATTTCTCTAGTATAAAGATCGTCGTTACAATTTATCCACAGTNCCCCCCCCCTCTGCTACAGAGTAACCGCCAATTCGGCAACCTAGTAATCATAGAATACCAATGTCCGCACCTCAATGCTCTCCCTAGGAGGCTTATCATCATGGGCTGGGTCCAAAAATGCGGTATGCGCGATCCTCCTTGCGCGGCCATCATCGATTGAATCGTAGCACTTAATAAACAACGGCTCATCAGGCCGTTGCGCATACTTAAAGTACCATTGGTGATTTGGGCTCGGCTTGACAATGTACGTCTCGCCCTCACGGTCTGGATAGATTAAAGCAGCAGGGATAAGGTCACTATCAGGCACGGAATGGGCGTCTGCAGCGGCTAGTGGATCTCTGAAGATGGTATTGATGGGACGCCAAACCTGTGGCAATGGTGGTCAGTAATTGTGTCGTTTACAGTGGTGGTAAAGGGGGGGAGGGAGAGAGATGATGTGAATTTACGTTAATGATCTGAAAGCGCTTCTTGAGAAGCTCATCAGCCTCATCTGGGAGATGTTGCTTAACGCGACCCTCAGAAGCTTTGTAGGACTGGTCAATGTGCACTCTTTTGCCTGGCCCGCGGAGTTGGACGGTTCCATCACGGATATCGACAGGTGCACGGCGGATTGTGTGGTCGAAGATGAAAACTCGAGTTGCTCCAGTGCTGCCCAGTGATGTGTTACTATAAAAGCCATTTGCCGCTCAAAACGGATCAGCACTCACACATCTTTTAAAAGTTGTTCCACTTCTGGGTAGTATTCCGCCTTGATCCTCTCATCATCTAGGAAGTCTTTCTCCTTGCTCTCATGTTTCACGAACTGGAAGCCATGGCTGTCAAGGGTATATTTATCCTCATTTCCAGCGATATCGTGAATAATAACACTCTGGGGGGCGTGAGGGCGATCGACGTTGTTTGGTTTACTGTTGCCCTAGTCTCAGAATAAACCCCCTTTACAATTAAACGAGACTCACCCAACGTAATAAGGAGCCGGTGGAGTTCCATCGCCTGGATCCTGGTAATAGTTCAGCTCCGTAGCAACATCATGCTTCGCAGGCTCATTGGTCTCCTGAACAAGAGGCTCGATGACTTGGCCCAGGGTATTGCCTGGAGCATGTTGAACAGCAGCACTGGCCATTATAGAATATATTTCTAGATATAGTTGACTTTTAAAGCGGGAGTCTTTTCGAAACTTCAAATACTATATGCTCCCTCGGCATACCCCAACTTAACATAAGACCTTGATTTGTAATATGTGATCACTTTTCCCGGCACGCAATGCATGCAGAAAGCATGCAATTTCTAGGAAGCCGTGTTGGATATTGTTAGCCTACTGTACTTTCTACGTACCCAATGACGTAACCTCATAACTTGTTTTGAAATCAAGTTAAGGCGAATCAGCACTGGCTATAGTCCAAACAAGCCGTATATCATTTATCTCTACAATATAGTTAAATCATTGTATTGGCTCTGTTATGTAACATTGTCAATTGCCCCCCTAATATCACATCATTCATCGTTTAAAGTGGCGTCTGTTTCCTCAGGGCTGTAGTCGTTCCGGTGGGGTACCCATGATGCCCAGACATCCCACTATACAATGCCAAGCAAACTACTATGGATTAACTGTAGTTAGACAATTTAATGGCTAACTTATATTGCAGTCTTTTCAAAGGTGTAACTGACTTCGGAGAGATGTTATCTCTAGTCATAGTGCATGGACAGTACTACCCCAGGGCTGTAGAAGAGAAGATAGGAAAGAAGGTTTGTTGGTTCAGAAGCTGCTAGGAGAGTCTATGCTCGTAAGGTGTTCTGTAGGGAGATGCTACGGTTCTTTGTGCGGAACTTCAGAAATCATGTGGAGAGCTAGGTCACAGTCGAAGGATATGGGATGTAATCCATTCCATTGAATATTTATAGGGAATGATATTAGAGATTGAGCTTGTTTAGGGAGAGTGCAGTTGCATCCCAGCGTAGAGCTATTCAAATTAGAAAGGTTAAGTCTTTGCCTCACCGTTTAGAGTAAGATTTGTCTGGGAATAGCTTGTAGCCACTGAAGCTACATTTCTTGTTGGTCTTTCGACATTTTGAGCAAGCCTAGGGTCGATTTCCAGCACTAATTGCAATTTTGAAACCTAACCACTGTATTACTTATCTAAGAATATAATGGTGCAAGTAAATTGAACGTCTTATACTGGTCCATACACGATTCTAGTTGCTTTACCACATCTTCCATGATCGCATTCTGCAACTCAATGTCTTCTAGCTCAGTAGCAACGCCAAAATTGCAGTCCAAGCATTTTTGGACAAGTCTGCTATACGTCATATTCAACTTTCTGTGCACCTGTTTGCCTAGGTTTCTTGCTATAAGTATATCCGTCACTTGGCTCTGCATTCCGACCCAACAAGCCTCTTTTCCCCGCAAGGTTTCAAACGGACTATCGTATCCTAACTCTATAAGCACAACGCCAAGGTTAAACAGCGTCTTATTTATGGCCAGGCTAGATGTGTCGTAGTTCAGCGGTTCAATTTGTCGATTGTTTGATGTTGTTATGGTAAGTTTAGCGTTCAAATATGGATACTCTAATAGTTCGTTTTGCCCCGAAAAGATATCCTTGCCAAGAAAGTGTACATCTTTGCTGCTCCAAGATTCAGTGAGCCATGGTGTATGGTAGAATCGAAGAACTGCAAGGGCAAGAAGTCTAGCTAGTTTCAGTTTTTCAATCCAGTCGTTTTCCCTTGCCAATTGCAGTATCTGCTCTAGGGATATTGATTTCGAGTCGTTCACAAGCTGCTTCGATGTCGGTATCTGATATATATAATGTTTGAAACTGTCCGTGGGCTCCAGATAGCCGATGCAACGCTCAACATCTGCTTGATCTTGAATTTCTCGGAGATATACACAGAGCTTTTGGATTTTATCGGGGTTAACTGGTAAGCTTGCCAAGTTCTTAGATCTACTTGGTAGATCTTTTGTCGTAGATGTAGGAGTAGTAATGATAGGAGAGCTGGGGGTAAACTGCAGACCATTTTTTAAGCTTATCTGTCGAATAGTATCCTGTAATCTCTCGGAAGGGCTGTATGGTGGTGTCTGTGGTCTAGTAATACTCGGAATGGACTCTATTGCCAGTCGGAGTGGGTTGTATAGAAGTGACGACCGGGTGCATTTAATAGCCACATTGAACCGAATCATCGATGTAGCCTGTTGGCACCCTTCTTCAACATCAAGTGATATGCTCGCAACGTGTTCAATATTTCTATCACATGTCCACCCACTAGCTAGAATGTCATACAACGTGATGGGTGCATGTCGTGTCGTTTGTAGATGGAGAGCGCTGACCGTTATCCTAGACCGGGTAGACTTGGTTAGACGTGTTGAGTACGAGCTTAGACTATGTATCTGGTTGGAAAGCATTGTGAGGTCTTGGTTATAATCTCGTAGCTTATCAATAATACTCGTTAGAGGCCCTTTCAAAAAGCTGATCTTGAGCCTTTGTGGGAAGTCAGAAACAGGTCCTTTACCTTTGCATCTCTAGTATTAATTGATTAGTATAGGAGATAGATCATCAAATGCTGGGTATTGCGATAAATAAGAGTAAATGTGTCAAATACTTTGGCTGAACTTCTTCCGGTTGCATTTTGTCAATTAAATTAACGTACCTTATTGTCTAGATCTCTAAAACNTTTTGGTCTTTTTTGAGATCTCATTTAGTGTCTCATTTATGAATTTTAGTAAAGAAATACAAGTCGTATATGATCTTCCCAGTAAGTCTTCTAGTGTTTTAGATAGTTGCTCATTGGTTCGGGCTGGGTGATTCCGGTCCTCAAGAATATTGTTCAGGTTTTGGTCAACAGCTAGCAATAATAATTCGCACTGATTACGGAAGGCAGTACGTTGGACATTTAGTTTGACATAACTCTCCCAATTTCTTTTCCATATTTGCAATATGTGATTAGAGGCTGGATGGTGAACTCGCAGTTTTCGACAACGGAAATCAAAAGGGGAACCACCCATAGTGCAAGTGCAGCTGTCGTCACAGGGTCCATAGATAATCGATTCCTGCTTAGAGTTCTACAAAAACTGTGGTGTTAATATTCTTATCAGAATCAAAAGTATATATACATAAAATCAATAGAAACATATTTTATCAACCGATAATCTACGTCTGAGGGGTTTCCTCTTATAAGAGAAGTGAGGCTGAAACCCCACTTCTTGTCACCTTGTGGCATGATGCGTCCCTGCCCAATGTGCCTTCCTTCCCATTGGTGAGAACATAAAATGGATAGCCGGTCAGATGCCTTCATATATTAGACACCGAATAACCTGTTCTATCCCTTTTATTTAACAAGACCATTTATGCCTCTCGAATTCTGCTCATGTTTCTAAGTGACTATTATCGGAGTAAGCTGATACATGCAGCTTGATTATCTACTGGGAGCTTATAGCTATTTCTAGCAATCCGGCACATCTGATAGACATGAATCCTAAAGTGGCCGACTTATTTTCTTGGAGTCAAGGGATACCGCATGAACAAGATGAACTGGAGTATGGACCAGCGACATGCCTCTTTGATGCTGCCACTGCAGCTTTTACGGAACTCTTGCGGATCATTGCAGCAGGAGCTACTACATCAGAATCAAAATCATTGTACGAGAGCCTGAGGAATGAGTTCCAAAAATTTTATATGTGGAATGAGGGGTTTTCAACACGAACCGGTAATCTTGACTCTATCTTGTCTCGATCAAAGAACCTCGAAGCTACTTGCCTGAGTTTACTAGCATTGTGGGCTAATGCAGTGTCTAAAGGTACGCTCACATGCCTGTCAAACAAAGAAATATCGTGAACATGAATTGCTAACGACTCTATTGTCATTAAGTCCCTAAAGTCTTGCCTCAATATGATTGGTCTTTCGCCCTTCCTAAATTTGCTAAACTAGAGGAATTGGCTGGCAAATTAACTCAAATATCAACTATGTCCATGAAACAGATTGAATTTCAATATCCCTTTCTTAGCAATTCCGATGAAAAAAATACTGAGGGAGACAGTTCAGACTCAGACACGTCTTCCGAAGTATCAATTGATGACTACTCATTTGGAGATATAATTGAAGATCTAAGTTCCTATATAGATAGCTTAACTGACCTATCAGTTTCACTTGATAATCCAGCTACCGATTATTCCGTTACCTACTACAAAAACTCAGCCTTTATTGACGGCCTTTCTGGGATTTCAGAGCCTGCTCGTGCGTTAGCTTTAGTCATTCAAGATGAATTCCCTTCACTGGATATTGGTCTTGTCAGGAAGTTAGGTGAAGCAAATTGGCAACGACGAGAGAGACTTCAAAGGCGATATGCATTTAATGGCAAAGCCAAAATTGGTTTATCCACAAACGACGATGATTCGAGTGTGGGAGGTACAGATTTATCGGTTACCACGAGATCAGAGTTCTCCGAACCATCTCTGTTTGATGGACAATCAGAATCAACCACATTATCTACCCTTTCTGGAACAGATAGACTTCGCCAACGACGTGTGCCAAGTTTACCCAAAGACTACCAATACGGCACTCCATTTCAATGCCCATTCTGTGGTGATAGTCTAAGTATTTGGAATCACAAGAGCTGGAAGTAAGCAAAACTTGACATATCCCTTGATGTTACTAATTTCTACTAGGAAACACGTCTATAATGACCTTGAACCGTATATTTGTCCTTTTACTAACTGCGATCTTGGCGATCACACCTTTCAGTCATGGCAAGAATGGAGGGACCATGAATTCTAGGTCCATCGGTCGAACACAGAATGGCATTGTAGAATATGCGGAAGCTCATTTAAATCTAGAGGATCATTGCAGCATCATTTCAGTAAAATTTATGCTGAATCTGTCATCGACACTCAGATGAACGATATTTTATCTGCTTCAAGGCGATTGGTTCCATGTAATATCGAGGAAGAGCTTTGTCCGTTTTGCTCCACAGCCCCTGCAGATACTCAAAATGGATACATACTCCATGTAGGCAAGCATCAGCGAGAAATAAGCCTCGCAGCATTACTAAACTTGAATGGTATTCTGGATGATGAATGCGATAATGATAACAGCAGCGATGATGAAACAGTTAAATCCCACGGCACAATATCGGGTGGCGACGTGGTTAATAATTCAGTAATGGCCGAAAATGAAAGCCAACAGGATGATTCCAATGAGTTATCAAGTGAGATGGAAGAGGAAGATGATACAGGTAAGAATCTTTCTAGTTGGATTAACCCCGTGGCTTCTTTGCTCATTTGATTGAACTTTAATAACTTTATTTCTAGTCTATAAAGTTCATACGTCTGCGGACTTTAGAATAGGACATGTAAGTTAAGAAACGAACATGTCTTTGGTTTTACATTCATTAATCCCATTTAGATATTCCAACTTCTTTGGAGTGAACCCTATGGTTCTACCGGAACAGACACCGAAAACGAACCTGAAGTTAAGACTGGTGCCACAGTATACTGCTCAATTCGTCGATTTATAGTTATCAATTCCCGTCACCCTGGGCATAGTACCTGCATGTATGTTAATTGCCATGCATTTATGATTCATAATACTAATGTCAGATGACAGTCCCATCTTAACTTATAGGGGCCGCGGAACTACAACGCGTGGGGTAGATCCAGAAATGCACTCTATAGTATACTCGTCCGAGGACCCACCAGGCCCACAAAAAGGAGAAGATGTTAAGGCCTTGAAACCTCCCATCAAGGTTGTGATTGGCGACATGAGAAACAAGCTAGATAGAGCATCTAGAATCAACTATTCTAAGGTTTATACCGTGGAACACAATGTCAAGGTATTATTCATTGGGAAGGTGGATGCCTCTTTTATGTATCAACTTTTAGCTAATTACGAGGCTGTTAATAAGTTGGAGGAATTGATATAAGATAGGAAATTTGTCTCTTTTTAAAAGTGTCTTTTCTACTTTACATTCATATATTCAATTGTTCTTAACTTCTTAACGTAAAAAGTTGAAGGGAAATATTAAAAGTAGGCTAAAAATTGATAACTTAAACGTTAAAGGTCTTGACTTTTAATCGAGTCATGTAATGTCCGGCTGGTAAATTGTTGATACCTTTACAATTCACCTCAAATTTTGATTAAGTTGTAATTTTAGAATAACTTGTTTATTATTATGGCACTTTATTTCATTATATTTCATTAATTACATACAAATCAAATCATCTATCATATCGCTCCTACTATGATCTTACAGCGTGATAAAGTATCACAGGTAATTGTTAGTAATTAGATAATGGCGTAGAAAAGGGAACTGTAGTTTATCTATAATTAAAAGAATAGCATTGAGGTTCATAATCTTACAGAGTAGATAGTTCTCTGGCTTCTAGAGTTTCTGTTTCCTGTACTAACATATAATGTGGCTTTTGTCAAATATATTAGCGGGGTGCAAAATATTACCAGGTACAACTGTGCAACTATTGGTACCTCCTATATGCTTTAAACTCTATTTATAGTACAGTTAAGAATGTGACATCATGCAAGTAGAGCTACTAATAAGCTAAGGACTCCTCCGCATAAAACCCTGGAAACAATCCCCCTTTGAATGAAGAGACTCTTAGCGCTTGACTTCGTAGATGTTGATGATGGTAAACTTGTTCGTACAGCGGTTGCTTTTCCATTGATCGGGGTGATTGAGCTTGTTGGCATGGTAGTACTCGAAGGCGAATCATTAACTGTTTTTTGTGGCGCGGATTCTCCATTCGATAACGACGTTGACTGCGCATAGCTGCTAGTAGCCGGACACCCTTGAAACATAGAGGTGGTTGAAGATGGTGCAGGAAAGGTAAAATGGATCGACAAGATGGAAGGCGTTGGAATCGGAAAATCACCACAACTGAATACGTAGGCCACGAAGTCTCCGCCAAGAAGGGGTTGACACGAACCGTTCCCATAGTCACCGTACAGCGCATTAGGAATATAGTTTGCTACACCATCAGTGCAGCAGGGGTCCTGGAAGAGTACTAGGTCCGGTCGATTGCCATCCTCACAGTATGGCTTGTCGGGAACAATGAAGGAATAGGACCTCTCGCCCGTAGCAGAACCCAAAATGCATACATCGAGAGGAATAGGGGAGGACTTCGAAGAAACCTGATCGGTGCAAGATTCATCGGAGAAGAGCTCGATTTTACCGGAGCTTGAGCTAGTGGCAGTTGCGCGAGGAATAATAAGGCAGAGAAGGGCGACGAGTATGAAGTTAATGACAAATGCCATCGTGGCGCGTAGACCCATTAGCCAACGAAATTCCGGAAGAATCAACGACAAATTAGTTGAGAATTAGACCAACAGAACAGTAAACATGCTGTGTGGATCTGACTTGATATCTACACTAGGTCGAATGGAAAAGGATTAGTAGGGGGAAAGTAGGGAGGAAAGTAAGCGGTAATACCCCTTTCCTACTACTAAGCGCGTCCGTGTGTCAGAGAGTATGGTGCTTATGTAATAGCACAACCAATCACAGCTCAGGGAGCTTACGGTCGGCTACGGTTGAAGGATTTTCACACACACCCCTATGTACTGTACATCATCAAGACTAGCAGCCAATTGAGTCTCTGTCCCATACAAGATATATGCGTAGTAGCCTATTCCCTGCGCCATAACCTCTGACACCGTGGTAAGTAATCAGCAAGAAAGTGGGTCGGCTTTAAAATTTTCCCGAGTAAGCTTCTCTGATGTTTAACCAATAATAACCTTTGTAGCAAAAGGTCATCAGAATCTGCCAAGAAACTGGGATGACGCTAAATAATTTAAAGTTGCGAGTGCCCTGTAATTACAGCGAGCTTCAGGCTATCGATGGCCCTGTAATACGCTGTAATTATAGTAGGCTTTAGGCACTTTGCTCACTGTAAGACTATATGGCACGTGCGTTACTAGCGCCCTTTTGCCGCGACCTCCGTATGTTTGAATATATTTAGTTACTAGCTAAATTAAGGCACTTGTTCCTTTTATGCTTTATTGTTCTATACTCCGAGTATTTCAATGGATGTTGCACATAGGCCAATAATAGTACTGAATATGAGGTGAAATTTACTGGTTCTATCATTCTATGGATCTGAGCTTCTATTTATAAGAGCATTTTAAACTATTGAATCGTCCTTAGAAACCACTTGTTTCCTAGACCTTTGAAGCATTTTTTTTAAATTGATTTGTTGGCTATTCTTAATTTTCCTTCTTCATAAGCTTGAAAATGCATGTATTTAACTCAATTATCCGTCTTGATATGTGTTGTAGGAGAGCTATCCAGTTGTACGGTTGAAACGTACGGTAGCGATATAGAGTCGTAGGTACTCCGCAAAGGCAATGGGTAGTGATTGGCCTATAGTCAATTACAGTGCAAGAAATAGGAGAAAAAGAGGGAAGAAGGTTGTTCCATTATCACCACCATGGCTACTATCACATATACACGTGGGCAGGGCCTTAATACGAGACTAATCTTCATTCTATCGTGGGTCGAGGCTCCGAAGAGACTTGTAGTAAATACATACATTTTCTGAATTGACTCTGTATCGATAAAAATGGCTCTACCACGTGAGTGGCGTCTTTTACACAGTACAAACTGGGCGTTGATGCCCAAGAGCCTCGCGATCGCTCCCTCTGGACCGATATCTTTGAGGTTCACAACATGATGTAGGCCTGTGACAAACTACAACATGTCGGTCTCAGTAAATAATCGCACTGCTAGCAACATACGTGTTGCGCGAGTCACTATACCGCCTCGCCGGCTTCTGTCCCTCGATGGCGGTGGAGTCAAGGGAATGGCAATCTTGTTGATCTTGAAACGACTTTTCCGAACCATTCAACGAGATGAAAATCTTCCAGAGATCCCAAGACCTTGTAATTATTTCGACTTGATTGGAGGGACATCTACTGGAGGTGCGCCGACCTTGCTTTTCATTCCCCTGTCACGAATAAAAGAGCTGACGCAGAGCAGGCTTATCGCAATCCTGCTTGGTCGACTGCGGATGTCCATTGACGAGTGCATCATGGTATTCAGACACGTGTCAGAAATCGTGTTCAAGGAGAATCCTAGCACACTCTCTCGAGCTATTGGCGGAGTGCTCGGAAGGCCATACTTTGATGCTTCAAAGCTTGAGGAGGCGATAAAAGATGTCCTTTCGACTCAAGGGCTTAGAGAAGACGCCAAATTCTGCGAAGAGAAAGAGGATTCGAATTGCAAGGTGTAAGTTCTCTTTAATTACTCGTAGCGCTTGACACTTGGAAGCTTTAACCTACCACACCCCCTAGCCTGGATCCGATAGACTGACGCTGACATTGTCCAGGTTCGTTTGCGCAACTCGTGCCCAGACAGTACACCCGGTACTACTTCGTTCATACATTACATGGCAGGCAACAGAAGAGAATTATGATTGCTTTATCTGGGAAGTCGCTAAAGCTACATCGGCAGCGCCTCTGTTCTTCGAACCAACTAAACTAAGAGCCTCAAGGGCAGTCTTTGTGGACGGAGCTCTTCATCTCAACAACCCAATCTCGGAAGTCATCAACGAAGCCAAATCACTCTGGCCAGGTACAGATTTCAAGTCCATTGTGAGCATTGGAACTGGATGGATCGACCCCAAAGGACTTGAACTATCGCAGCTCAAAATCCACAATGTAGTCAAGACTTGCGTTGATCTAGCAATAAACTCGCACAAAGAAGCCCAGAAATTTGCCAGAGATAATCGAGGCAAAGAGTTGTCTCAAGCAGGTGTATACTTTCGATTTGATGTTGATCGAGGCATTGACACTGTGGCGTTGGACCAGTGGCAGAAATTGGATGATGTTGATGCCTTCACGGAGGCATACTTGACCCGTAGTGGAAGCGAACTAGAAAGATGTGCTTATAGTCTAAGTGCAGGGAAAGCAGTATGTAGGTAGATAATCACCTCTAAGCTGTTCCCACTGTTTCTTGCTGCGGTGAATTCTAGCTGATGCAGATCATGTGGCAGATGGTGAAGACTTGAGAGGCGCAGGGTTACTATCTACACTACCTAAATACTCGGACACATCCAACTCCAACTTCATATTCTCGGGAAGAGAAACAGAGCTTTCGGAGATTAAGACAATCCTAGACAGTTCTCCTCCATCCCGTCAGACCGTGTGCTTACATGGCTTAGGTGGAATTGGGTGAGGCCAGCTTCACAGTTTCGAGGAGATTCATCGCAGTTGGCTGACTCATCAATGTTTGTTTACAGAAAAAGCCAGATTGCGTTTGAATATGCTCGAAGATCCAGTACTTCACAGTCCGTTTTCTGGATCAGGGCCAACAATCTTGACAACATCGAGTCTGGGTACCTCGCCATTGCCAAAGAGCTCGTACCACAATTCAATGCCGTCCATAAAATGCAAATTTTTGAAACGGTCAGGGACCAGCTGGCTAAAAAAGATACTGGCCCCTGGCTTCTTGTTCTCGACGATGCTGATGATCTCGACCTCCTTGTAGGAAATCAGCGAAAGACGGACTTCGAACAATTCAAATTTATAAATTATATCCCTTTTGTAGCTCATGGCCAGGTCTTGGTTACAACTAGGCAATCACGCCTCATTGGCATGGAAGACATGGTGCCTGCACAGAATGGGATTCGTGTGAAAGAGATGACTGTTGAAGATGGCCTTGCGCTTCTCAAAAGATGTATGCCAAGCGAGCTGTTGTCTAAGGCCAGCAGAGCTGAAGGCCAAAAATTCCTGGAGACGCTCGGTGGTCTCCCATTGGCTATCGTACAAGCTACATCATACATGCGAGAAGAGCAATTACCGATGGAGGGTTTCATCAGTTTGTATCAAGATATCGAACTTCATAGTGAATTGTTCAAGAAGACAGCTTCGTCAGTCGATAAACAGCAGAAGACTATATTGATTACCTGGGAGATCTCTTATCAGAAGATCGCAGGCGGCTTGCACACTGGTTCAAAATCCCATCCAGCGATACTCCTAGACTTACTTGGCTTCCTTGACGCACAATCATTACCATCCTTAAGGAAGCTTTCGGAAGGCCAAGTCTTTTTCAGGGACAGTAACGGGTCCACTCCAATCGATGGCCTCGAAGACCTTTTCGAGCAGCAACAAAGCCCCGCCGGCTTGCTTAAGGCAGTCTATGACAGCAACCTCAAGAAGAGGCCAAATCACGAGTTGCAACTGGCAATTGGACCTCTTTGCAATTTCTCCTTGGTCACTTCGAGGGCATGTTGGGTTCATCCAGTGGTTCATAGCTGGATCTATCGACGTCTTTCGATAGAGGAGCGACACAAGTATGTCAGTTGGCTGATCGAAGAGTTATTGAAGAAAATAGCAATGGCGGATGAAGGTGTCCAAGAAAATTGGGACGACTTCATGCTTGACCGCACTATCAGGAAGCTCGTGGTTGATGAGTTAACGCCTTTCCGTCACGCTCTTGTTGTTATACGTCATGCTTTCTCAGATGCAATGAGGAAATTCATTAGGGAGAACAAGCTACCAGTGGAAAAATTTGCCCAACTTCTCTTCCAAGTTGGTCGAATGAGCGCCTCTGCAGGGAAAATCGACAAGGCCATCAAGTATCTTCAAGATGCTATCACGGCAATGAAGGAAGATGTTCACGGCGGCAATCCGACACTCATTGCAGAGTGGCAACTTCACCTCGCTAAAGTGAGGAGCGGCAAACTGTCTCCATCGGAGGCAACCGCGGAAGCGAGAGCTTGTACAATCGGCTGTGAAGGCTCGTCGCTCCCAGCAGTCTTGTGGTTAGCTGAATGCCTTCGGAAAGAAGGACGCCTCCAAGAGTCACTTGAGTTGTTTTGCAACATCATGGAAGCGTTCTCGATTCATAATGCACCGAACTTTAGGAGAGATAAAGAGATATTTGCTGCTGCTGTTGGAAAAGTGTATGTCTTGGCAAAACTTGGTGATATTGACAGCAAGGCAGCGGCGAGGAGAATCATCGATGAAAGTCTTGCACCCTTTTTAATAAGCATGGGTAATGACCACGTGCTCAAAGTCTTACTCTACCCAAGGATCCTGTTATGCCGGATCGAGGTGGCAGATGGCGCTGGTGATCAAGCTAAAGCACTTAGGAATCTTATGGAACATGAATATCGGAATATTGGTGTGCTGCTCTCATTGACTGGGGGGAATCCAGAGTCATGGCTAGAACAAATCAACTATCTTCGAAATGAAGAAAAATGGTCCGTCATCGAGGTCGTAGGACAGGAATATATCCGTCGTCGGCTTCCACTTAGCACGCTCACCAGAAAGAACTTCACTCTTCTTCGGGGAGATCGCACATCTAGTCAACTCGAGGCCTTCAGTTCTGAAGTTGATCACTGGTGCAACATATACAATCACTTGGGACGTGCTTATTTTAAGCACCAGCGCTTCAGGAAGGCCGAAGAAACGCATTGGACAGCGATTGGGATGGGGCTCAGCCTCTGCCCAAATGCGATAGGCTCCATTGGTTTTAGGTCAAATCTATGGAATTTAGACCAAGCGTTGGAACGGCAAGGAGCCATCGCGGAAGGAAAACGTAGGGCTCTGGATCATCACTTTACTGATACGCTTACACCACAACGTCTGAATCAAATACTTGCAACTATCGCCAGGTAAAATTCCAGACGGTTTAGGGCAAAAGCAGCTCATGTTGAACTGATCTCAGCATGACTAATGACTAGCCTTTCTGGAGGGTAGCAAGCCTGGTAAATTTAGGGCTTATTAAGAATGCAAGCAGCTCCTTGAAGATGAGGGAGCCGAACAGTAATTTTCCAATATCTCATATTAGGCAACAATAATGCCAAAAATAATTACAAGTCGCTGCACAACTCATTGATGAATCGTCCATCAGGATACTAGTACCAGAACCAGAATTTGGAATTCATCCAGGACGATGGGGATGAAGTAAACTGCAGAAATGGGGAGATGACGAAAGGCAACACAAAGTGCATACAATATTCTTTTTCTGTTCTCGGCTACACATTAATACAATGTAATACATGTACGAAGACAGAACCGTAGGAAAGAAATAGGAGTGTCAAGGTTTGTACAATGCGGAAAGTTCTCGTAGTAAATAGTCAACAGCTTATCAAGCAGCTGACGGCGAAGCTATCCATATGAGGAAGGTTCAGAAGACCCCAGACATTTTCCCGCAAAGTGAGTTCTCAACCCCACCAAAAGCCTCTGTACACCTTCCTTTTTCCATTTTCCATCTGCATGAGCGATAACGCAATCTAAAATGCGAGGCAAACTTCCTAGAAAGACTCAGGTTTGTTGTGCCCTCTGTGAAAGCTACCTGGCCCTAATCAATGCAGCTGGCCGCCCCAAGACGAACTTTGGCCTCTGTATGGCCCGCAACGAAGACCCTAGTAAATACCACAGTATGCAGTCAGGTACAGACCAATTTGGTTGGCGGATTGCTTTCCCCCTTGACTCAATGCTATTTATTATTTGTGCTAGGATCTTGTCTCTAGCCTTCTTTGATATTACCTCCGGCCTGTTACTCCTGTCGTGCAGTTGTGCCTCATGGTTTCATGCAGAGATCTGCACTCTGCCTCCGGGTTAATCATGCCTGTACGAGCTGTGCTAGGCATAGCAGGTGCTCAAATTTTTGGGGATTCTCGTAAATAATTGATAAGGCCATGTCCCACCCTTCTCAATTATTTTTCCCCTGCTCATCAGTCGAAGGTGAGTTTCTGGTCAGTTGGATTCCTCTATCCATGATGAAGATCTCAATTCTCTTTGCTATCCCATTGCTCGCCTCTCTTGGTGCTGCCAATCAATTCCTTCATCTTGGAAGACTGATCCCGCCAGTGGATACAGACAATAACTTTCCGTTGGCTGCAACTGCGGCTGTCAATATAACAGGATCAGCTTTCTTCACGCAGCTGCTTGATCATGATGATCCTAGCAAGGGGACATTCCAACAGAAGTTCTGGTGGAGCTCCGAGTTTTGGGCTGGTCCAGGATCACCCGTAAGCACTAAAACAACCCGATGCGGACGTTTAGAGCTCATAATATACTTTAGGTGGTACTTTTCACGCCCGGTGAAGTTGCCGCGGAGGCTTACGGCGGGTATTTGACCAACCAAACCATCACAGGTCTCTACGCTCAAGAAATCAAGGGAGCTGTGGTTATAGTCGAACGTGGGTTCTTTGCTCTACCGCATTTGCGGTTCACTGACCAAGATTTAGACCGATATTGGGGCTCTTCTTCTCCCTATGACAACCTAACCACCGAGAATCTCCAACTATTGACTTTGAAGCAAGCTATTGCCGACTTTGTCAACTTCGCAAAGACGGTCGATTTGCCATTCGATACCGACCACAGCAGTAACGCAGACAAGGCACCTTGGGTGTTTTCTGGAGGATCATACTCCGGAGCACTTTCAGCATGGACAGAGTCCACTTCTCCTGGTACCTTCTGGGCATACCATGCATCTAGCGCTCCGGTGGAAGCCATTGAAGATTATGTGAGATATTAGTAAGTCTTTGTTTGGATTCGGGCTGATTTCTTGAAGTGGCAGTACTTTGCTCCTGTCCAGGAAGGTATGCCTGCCAACTGCAGCAAGGACTTGACCCTTGTAATCGATTACATGGACAATATTCTCATGCACGGCACTACCGAAGAACAGAATGCATTGAAAGCCCAATTTGGTTTGGGGGCACTCGAGCATAACGATGACTTCATGGCGTAAGTGCTTTTCCTGCTTTGCCGTGTCACTATTTAGCCTTACAGGATTTTATAGAGCAATTGAAAATGGGCCTTGGTTGTGGCAGTCAAACAGCTTCTATAGCAACTACTCAGGCTTCTACCAATTCTGTGATGCTATTGAGGTGGGATCATACATGTTTAAATGGAATTTTTCTAATTGGGGTTTNAAAAAGAACGTCGAAGCTGGCGCAGCAGTCACACCGAACGCAAACGGCGTAGGTCTCGAGAAAGCACTCGCAGGCTATGCAAACTGGGTCAATACCACTCTAATTCCAGGCTACTGCCAAGGATATGGCTACGAAGATGAAAGAGAATTGGCCTGCCTTGATACTTATAATGCTTCAAGCTTGCTGTTCACGGATTACACCGTTGGAAACGCCATAGACAGACAATGGAACTGGATGCTTTGTAACGAGCCATTTGACTACTGGCAAGAGTATGTTTCACCGTTTTCTCACAAAAATTGAAAGAATCGGGGCTAAAATTTCCTCAGTGGGGCACCACGTAGTCAAGCAACCATTGTCTCCCGTCTTGTAACCGCGGAATATTGGCAACGACAATGTGCCCTCTTTTTCCCAACAGTAAACGGATATACCTATGGTAGCAATATCAGCCCGGACAACAATGTGCATCAAGTCAACAAGCACACCGAAGGATGGAGATTAGAGGACACCACTCGATTAATCTGGACCAATGGGTAAGCTTCGTGCCTAAACTACTTTCTTCCTCTCCGTAATCATCAAACTAACAACTTTATGTAGAGAATTCGATCCTTGGAGAACATCCGGTGTTTCATCTGAATTCCGTCCTGACGGACCACTTGCCTCCACTACTCAACACCCGCTTCAGATCATTCCTGGAGGATTTCATTGTTCGGATTTAATATTAAGGAATGGAGTTTTCAATGCAGGAGTGCAAACGGTGATCGATAACGAGGTTGCACAGATTGTCAAGTGGGTTAGTGAGTACCCGGCTTATAATTAATAATCGAATAAGATATTTGTTGTATACGAGTCAACTAATGTAACTACAAATGTGAAAAAAATTCATACAACGTCTATTCTCTTTCTTTGCAGCAGGAGCAGTTCGTAGTTACATTCACTAGCGGTTGAAAGCTTTTGGGTAAAGAACTAGCGGCTACTCGAAATCAATCCTTATTGTAAGGCCACAAAGTCCAGAGCAAGTTTTTCCCCCTCAATTCTTTAGTTTGCCAGGCTTGAGACTCATGGCTTCGAGTCATAAGATTCAGACGTGCATCTTCTTCTTGAGAGTAGTTTCTGCATCCTCCTAAAAACCGGCCCTTTAGCCCCGTCTAAGGTCATAATTATACCCAAGATATGGTACCCGAACGTCATCCTAATGTATCCCAAACTCTAGAGCTCAAGTTGGCAAATAAGAAGTTGGCTGGGCATGGAAGCTGATGATGTTTGATGTTTCTTATTCAGAACAATCCCTCATAGGAAATACCACTTATACTATATGACCTGGTGAGACAAGGAATTCTAATAGCACTTCCTGGAAAATTACGTTTTTTACCTCCGGAAATTGGAGACGGCATGTTCTTCAACCCGGTACTCTTCTATGCAACAGGAGCAAATTGATGCGATCCGAGACAAAACCTTTATTGAACGGAAAGTCTGCTGCAAATGAGCAGTGCTTTCAGCAAGATAATGGAGACAATCGGACCTTAAGGGCAAATCTGTCAAAGTGGTGGTTGCATAAAGTGGAGGGATGCTAGACAAGATAGTTACAAGGTAATTAGGTGGGCAAAACAATTAGACTAATGTGAACCTGCAACATAAAGAAAAGAACACAAAATTGATTTCTGGCGTTCTAATTTTGATGAGAATAGTGCCTCTATAGTAACAACACCCACATATCTAAGCCACAGGGTAGCAATAGCCTAATAATGGTCTGCCTCTAGTTGCTTGGATGCTCTACCTTTCCCTGACACAATCCGGCTGCATGACTATATGGTAGCCAAGAGAGGATGAATGCTGGAAAGGCTTAGTACATGTTTAAAAATAAGAGAGACTTGAAATGATTATCATTTTAAATCGAATACACGTATAATCATGATAGATGACTTTTCTGTCTCTTAAAGATTGCCTTACCTATTCTAGTAGGAATCAAAATCCGGCACGATTCCGGCAGCGATTTCAGCCTTCCTCCGTGCGACTCTCTCATCGAGTTGCCTTCTTAGCTTTAAAGTATACTATTGAGATTATTAAACACATATCATTCAAAATTGAGCTATCAACAAATAACATACCTGCTTGATATTGAGAGGCTCGTAGGTAGGAGGGTTCTCCGCGGATTGACAAGTTGGGAGGACCTAAGGTCACAAAAGAATTAATAGTTTCTGCAAGTCACTTGCAGACGTACTTACCTCGCAATAAGCGTCAAAATCCAAACCAAAAAAGAAGGGCATAGAATAACGTGGTTTATCACCAGTCAGCTTCTTGACGCGATGCACGGTGGATACGAATTGGCCGTTGGAAATCCGTTGTAACCAATCTCCAACGTTGACGACGAAAGTGCCCTCGATCGGGGGCGCGGCAATCCATTCAGCGTTCTTATTGAGAATTTCAAGGCCGCCAATGCTGTCTTGCCAGAGCATGGTAAAAGCTAGATAGTAAATATCAGTTGGTTCATTCTGACCGGGGGGGAAGCGTTAACATACTCTCATAATCAGTATGAGCACCAATACCATTTTCGTCTTCACTGTCTGGCTCTTGAGGATGATACCGATGGGTTCTGATGGTGGCCAAGGGCGCTCGAATCATATGGTCAAAATAATTCTCTTCAACTCCTAATCCGAGAGCGAAAAGGCTCATCAGGCGGCGTCCGAGCTGAAGCATGTGTGACCAGTACGTCATCATGCCTTTTTTAAATTCAGGGAAGAAGTCATCTGGCCACTGATTGATAAAGTGCATGGCTCGTTGAGCTTCCGTTAGATTTGGTGGCACTATGTCCCATTCTTCATCATAACTAAAGGTATAGCCTTCTTTCTTTTCTAGTCCCATTACACCTAGTCAGCTCAGGTTCTGAAACGTTTGCAAAGATGAACGGAGCTGTTGTAATCTCTCCTGTCACTTGTTATTCTACATACCTCCTTTCTTGTATCTCTCGTCAAGCCTTGCGCTATAGAGTTTTTCATAACCTCGGAGTCCAACATTCTTGTAGTTGAAGTTCTGCATTTTTTTCTCAACGGGGAGATCAAAATACTCTCTTGTCACCCGGTACGCTTCGTCGACAATAGCCTTGTCCACGCCATGGTTCTTAACATACATGAAACCAACCGTCTCGAAGATGTGTCCAATCTCGAGCGCCAAACGTTTACGATCTTCGAGATTGTCGCTGAAGGCTGGCGTTAGGTCAACAACCGGGATCTCGGTGAATGTCTTGAAGGCTTTCTCGCCCGTTAATACCTCGCGCTTGGCCCCGAATTGACCATCTTGATAGAAATACTCGTATTGCGTCTGAGGCGCGGTAGTAGTTTCGACGACAGTAGCAGACATGATGATTTGTTTGGCCGTAAATTTGTATTTGCTGTTCTCGGTGTTATAAAGTGCGATCTTGTTTGAGGGTTATGATATAGTTTCGACGATGCCCGAATCTCAAAGGAGGACCCCAGTCAGAGAACTCTAGATCATCCCACGATTGCTGATAAGAAAGCAAGCTGCACGCAGTTATCCACCTGAGATTACGCTTGCTGTTGCAATTCCCCCATGATAACACAACCGTTGTACTCGTTGACGAATGAGAACGACTCTTTTCAGAAGCTTATCTTGAGCGCCATCGCTAGAATCCGACATGCTAGTCCCCTTGAAGCCCCCTGAACAGTGAATTAACCTCGGAAGTAAGCTTTCTCCCAAAGGTCTATGGCTTTTTGAGGCCAAGAGGTATGATGTCTAGAGTTCCATCCTCATGCAACACTTTCGCCTTGCCCGAAGCACGTTTTTGTGCTACAGCGGGACAAGGATAAAGCTCTAGAACACGGTATCTGAGCTTCTATGCTTCTGCCAAAATTCAAGCATAATTACCCGCTTTCGAAGAGTCAAATTTGCCCCAGACAAGTTTTCCCGACGAAGCCGAAGCTGACTTCTAATATTCTTGATAAAGTACCCGCGTTCTGCTTTTTGGTTCTCGAATCTGGGGGTCTGTGTGGCTGAGCTACCTTGTTTGTTATGGTGACTTGCCCGTAGGCAGCACGGCCCTTGGCTTCTTATCTGATATGGACAGCCCAGGGACATCTAGTACTGTACAGTACATATCTGCGATGATAAGTGTCCAAGGGAGGCTGTAGGCTGCAGGTACTTTCGCATGTGCATATAGCTAGAGACCTTGCTCGAATTATTTCTGTCACCCACAAGCAACTCTCTTGCCGGAACCTTGAGATTGAGCAAGATGGCGGACATAGAGCGTCAAGCTGTCTCCCCGGTGGATTCGATATCAGCTGTCGACCCTAATTATGTTGTGGCTACCGTGCAAGACGAGAAGGATGCTAAGGAATTGGCTATCCGTACAGGATATAAGCAAGCTATGAAGCGCAGAGTAAGATGATTATTCGATTTCAAGTATTCTTTTTTAATTCTAACATGCGACCTACAGTGGACACGATGGGGACTCCTAGGAATTGTACAGGCTATGGCTAGTACATGGACTGCCCAAAGTGGTGCTCTTCAGCTAGCAATCTTCGAAGGAGGGCCATCAGCCATGATATATGGATTTCTCCTGGTGACAGTTGCTAATGCTATTATCGCCCTGTCCTTGTCCGAGCTTGTCTCCTGTTATCCAACTTCAGGCGGACCCTACTACTGGGTTGGGCGTCTTGCTGGTCCTAAGTACGGCCGTTACCTATCTTGGTGTGTAGGCTATTTTAACACATTCTCGTGGATTGTGGTCACTGCTTCAGTGTGCTCTTTGACGGCAAGCCAACTGATGGGCTGTGTACTTATCTATAACCCTACTTACGATGTTCCCCGTTGGACCTTGTGTAAGCACCCTCGCCCTGTTCGATTAGTGGAGTTTTAGTAAAACTTTCGAGGCTGATGGTTGCAGATGTTGTCTATATGGTTATGAATATTGGTCCTACGTTTTACGCGATATTCTTGAACAGGACACTGCCATATATCTCTAGGTTTATGTTCTTCTTCGTGTACGTGTGTCGGTTGAAACAGCGTGGTTCTGCCACTAACCTTTTCTAGTTGCACCGGCTGCCTTGTTAGTATCTTGATGATGGTTATCGCTGCACGAGGACATTATGCATCCACCAAGTTTGTCTGGGCAACTTGGATGAATGGTGAGTTAAAGTTTTGGCTTGGTAACCTTGTGGTGTTTAAAGTTGACGAAATTTTAGAAACTGGTTGGACAAACAATGCTGCTTGCTTTTTTACTGGACTTATCAACCCGGCCTACTCTTATGGTCTCTTGGATGGAACAATCCATCTGTGTGAGGAATCTGAGGATCCCGAACGGAACATCCCTCTGGCTATTCTGAGTCAAGTAGGAATTGGCTTTATCACTGGTCTTTTCTACATTATCGCCATGATGTATAGCGTCAGTGACATTCAAGCTGTTCTAGATTCCCCAATCCCCAACCAAGAAGTCTACCTGCAAGCCATGCAAGGTGGTCGACCTGGTGCCTTCATTCTGCAGCTCATCATTCTTATCTGCGTCACTGTCGCCTGCCTTGATTTGCAGCTTACTCAAGCTCGTATGACCTGGTCTTTTGCGCGTGATGGCGGTCTACCATTCTCTGGGATGCTCAGCAAGGTTAATAAGCGCTTCAAAGTGCCTTTATATGCGCAGCTATTCGGCGACGCCATTATCATCATCTTGGGATTCCTGTACCTCTTCGCGGAGGAAGCATACAATGCGCTCGTAGGCAGCGCGCTGGTACTTTCTAACTTATCATTAATCATCCCTATTGCCGCACATCTTGTAACCTGGCGCAAGGTTCCAACACCTGGGCCATTTTGGTTGGGCAAGTTTGGAATGGTTATTAACTTCTTGACTGTTTGCTTTCTAGCATTCTTCATTATCATTTTCAACTTGCCATACTTCATGCCAGTAGTGGGGAATATTGCAGATATGAACTGGACATGTGCAGTCATAGGAGGCATATTTGTCGTTTCGGTGGTGATGTGGTTTATTCAGGGCAGAAAGCACTATGAACTCTCGACTGGGGCGCCAGCCACCTTTGATGATGTTCTTGAAGGGCAGGTAGTGGAACACCCAGTGGAACACCCAGTTTCTGAATCGGAGAAGGGGGCTGAAAAGAAGCACTAGATTCTTTTCTCTATTTTGCTGCTAGCAGCACTTCTCCTTTTAATGCTTATAGGCTTTACGGAGTAAGAGTACTACAAAGCTTATTGTTATTTAATCTCCTATATTTTAGATTCCAGGAAGAACTAGTTTATAATTAACAAGTATTCGATACAGTATCTTGGTTTAAATTAGGTTGAAATGAGCAACTAGAACTCTTATTCTAATTGTTGCAGCTACAGTGGAGCGTGTGGGATGGATTTATAACGAGGATAATGGTGAATACTTCAAAAGAGTTCTGCGCGCCATCTTTGCCGTGGTAGCTACTCTTATCTGTCACTTCGGCAATGGTCCCGGACAGTTAATTCCGACAGTGGAGAGTGGGAGCTTATCAAGACCTCAACTGGAGCATTCAACAGCGAACAACCACGATACCAACCAGCAAACAATTGTATCAGTATCACTGTTCTAGATGTTTTGGGCCATTCTTCTCCCTGCCCAATTATATCGTTTCAGCCGCCGTCGATCTCAATGCCCTTCATCTTAGTCTTCTGTAAGCAAGCGAGAGATGCCGCGGTTTCGAGCAACATCCGCTTGCGCTAGGTGTTACAAGAGAAAGAAGAAGGTGAGAGATTCTTAGACAGTTTCAGATCATAGGTAGATGGCTGAAAAGAATCCCAGTGCGATGGGAAACACCCTGCATGTTCCGGTTGCGTGAGAGCTGGTGTAGAATGTGTTGGTATTGACCGTGAGAAAGTAGGAGAAGTTCCTAGAAGGTCAGCTCAAGTTCCGAACCCACCGAACACTCTATGGATCTTCCTTCAAGTTATTAACGAAATGCAGTGTAGTCCAATTCCTAGAACAATCAATCGCGTCTTTGGAGGTTGAACGAGAGCATTTACGTATAACTGAACAGCCATATGCCGCTACCAATAGTTACTATGCTAGCTACGCATCAGCTAACTTGTCCAAGATCTTAAACTCAAACGCTTATACTTTTGCTTCAGAGCTCACCAAAAATGCAGCAAGGTGCACGAGCATACCTGCGCTTCAGGATTCAGATACACTGTTCTATAAAAGCACCCTATTTACGAGCTCTGAGCTTCCCTCCCCGGTCTCCCTCTATTACACACAGTCTATCAACTCCTCGCAAACCCGGGCACCAGCCACCGGAGATTCTACAATAGTACCACTAGAGGTTGCTAAGTTGCTCCTAGATATCTACCTAGAAAGAATTCTTCCCCAATACCCCTTTTTCCTAGAAGATGACGTCCGATTCAATTTCGACCGTGTGTATCCCACACTACCTTCATCTGAGCCAGCTTCTGATGAGAGTGTGTTTATTGTGTCGATTATATTGGCTATTAGTGCGCTCACATCGAAAGCCAAAGACTTTCGCAAGATAGCCTCTCTTGGGGAATCCTTACACCGAGCTGCTTTGAGTAGATGTAGCTTTCTGAGAAACCCACGGATCAGAACTATACAGTGTATACTTCTCCTGGTCCAGCTGGCGATGCTCCTCCCTTACACTGGTAATCTATGGCATCTGATTAGAGAAGCAATGAACTTAGCAATACAACTGGGGTTACACCAGGAGCATTCAATAACGAATGAGACAAATGTCGTGTCCGTGGATCTTCGCAGGAGGATATTCTGGACAGTACGTATGATTAGCATCTTTTCTATGCTCTTATACTCATTAAATTCAGGTTTATGGCGTGGAAAGGTCAATAGATGTCAACTCTCATCGGCAGTTCTCTATTGAAGATGAATATATTAACGTAAAGTTTCCTTCGGCATATGAAGATTCGTGCATTCGATCTGATCGTATTGTTCGCGATGGGCGACGATCGAAGGCTCAGTTCTTGAATTATGTTCGGTTCAGACAGATGCAGTCAGAGATATATGCTGTTCAGTTCTTAAATCGCCAATTTACACTTCCGTCTTACGAACTGTGGGTTGCTGAGATGAAACAGAGAATAGTTGACTGGCGCTCCGACGTTGATGCCACTCCTGACTGGTTCTCTTTCGCCTTTAATCAGTGTTTCTTCATGCTCTACCGGCCATGTCCACGCAACCCGCTTCCCTCCGAGGAATTCATGATCGAGTGTTTTAAAGCTGCAGTGATTATGAGCAGAGGCTGCTGGGAGTTATCACAAACTGGATATCTTCAATTCCCCTTTCACAATCTTCATAACGGGTTCGAGGCGGGTGTTGCGATATTATGCACACTGAGACATCACCCCGACGCCATTCGGACACGGTATGGCAACAAAACCGTTGCAGAAATTCTGCAACAGCTCTCAGGACTCTTTGTGAGTCTTTCAACCATATCTTTGCTTGCTCAGAAGCTGAAGCTAATCCAAAATAGATACTACTTTCAGAAAGATGGCCCGCAGCAACATATGCTGGTGATTTATTTGATGGGCTGAAGAAGAGCGCAATGAAGTCCTTTTTATCTCCCGGAACAGCTCAGTTGACACAGGAGGATCTTCAACGCCTTGATTTGATAGATAGCATAATGCTTCGCAAACCAGTACAGCCACTTCACTCTGGAAGGCAACCAGGCGTGACGTATTTTCATTCGAAAGCCAACGATCCCAACCATGAAGTTTTTCACACAGAGGCTCTGGTATGGTCACAAGAATCTCAACCTACAGCAAATGTCTTCTCATCTATTGAGCAGCCTTGGGAAGACATTATCAGTATGGATATTGATTTTAATAACAGTGATTGGCTGCATATGAGCGGCGCAGGCTCTTTTACGAAAGCAGCCAACACACACCAGATTCCAATGGAACTCGATTTACTGATCTCTCCATCAATATCTAGCGCGGGAACCACCCTTCCTTGTGGGATTGACCTAGGCAAGCTACAGGGTGGGATAGAACTGTTACCTCCGTGCAATCACTGCCGGAGTCGTCGTGTTAAGTGTGACAGAAACTTCAAATCATGCTATAGTTGTGTGAAGGCGCAGAAGGAATGTGTTTACTACGACAATATCATATCGCAAGATGTGCCACGCAGGTAAGCTACATCATTATGTAACCTGCAATAAGATCAACTTCCTTCAATGAGAAGACCTGCTGACATCCAGAAAAAAGATATGTGTACGCCTTGCAACAAAAGTTAAAGGACTTGATACGTGAACATTCGCGTTGTGACGAGGCCTCTATTTCCAGCTCTGTTAATGTTGCACCACACTTCGATTTAGATCAAGCATTCACAGCAACGCTACATTCATCAACAGAAAGATTCAACGTGAACTTGTATACTTCTGCTCCTGTCTTTTTCGGGCCTACTAGTATTTATTCCCAAGTTGTCACCATGGGCATGCATTCTACCTATCCTCAATGCATATCCGCTACCCACCAGGGCTTTGAAAGTTGTCTCTCAACGGATTTATACAACCTTTTGCCCTTAAACGTTGCCGTCATGCCCCCAGAAAAATTTGCATGCATACTTTTCGATACCTTCCGCAACTCAATTGATGTGTTCTACCCAGTACTAGGATTAAAATTTTTCAAGGACATTTTCAAGAAGGTTTACATCACTAGTAATAATAGCCCATGGGAAGAGCAGACAGTTTATCTAGTGTTTGCTGTATCTGCTCAACTGTTAAGCACGCACGATCCACGCATGTTATCCGTTTCGCATCAATATTTCAAAAAGGTAGTCAACGATACAGAGAAAATTGGTGGCTTATTGCATCTACATCAGCTATCGACTTTACAGACGATCCTGTTAATATGTATTTACTTACTACTAAACCCCGAAGCTGGGGATATATGGAGGGCAATGGGACTGGCCTCTCGCTTGTGTCTCGATCTCGTCATTGCAGACCACAACGAAGCCGAAAAAAGTCTTTATTCAACTTTATATCAGATCACCTATGGTCTTGACTGGTGAGGATTAGTCTAACCGCATGTGAGGAGACTGACACTGATTATCTTGCAGTATAATCTCAATATCATTCGGACGACCTCCTCAGATGCCAGAGAAAGGCGGCAAATACCAGGTAATTCTCATCATGCCAAATCAGATAAGAACTCAAGTATAACCCTAACTTATTGTTAGAATTTTATCTCTGCGCAACTATCTGGTTATCGTGAAAAAATCCCTCTCCATTTCCATAACATTGCCAGGCAGAGATCCTCCATATTTCGCAAGTATTTGGCATCATATAATAACAACACTCTATACGAATCAATGAATAACATAGGTTCACAAGACATCGAGCGTCAGTTGAGTGACTGGAAAAAGGCATGTGAATATGACATAGATCTTGCCATAGAAGATTCTCGCAATCCAGATTTCAGTCCAGCTTCATTTACTATTTTAAGGTCCTGGGTCCAGTATCATTATTGCGAGACCTCTCTAATTTTACATCGAACTTCTGCCTCAAGTCTATCACCAGCACAAGTACATCAGCTTTGTGCAAATTTGATACAATCTATTACAGACCTTGATCGGGATCAATTACCCTCAACAGAGAACTACCTTTCAAACACTACTCCGAAGCCTTTCTCATTAGTGTATCCAGTAACCTGGCCTATGGTTCATTCATTATTCTCTGCAGGCTTAACTTTAGTCTCTAGTCAGCAAGGTGACGCGAACCTAGACTCCTCTCTCCGGCAGTGCATTACACTACTAGCTCGCCTTGGTGGGAAGAATGGAAGTCTAGCTTATGGTTTCTCGCAGGCGTTAGAAGATCTGTCTAAGTTATGACTTTGTGCTGTCTATATAAATGGGAAGGCCTAGGAGGAGTATTTAGAAATTTTGGGCTCCTTCCTAGGATTTCGAGTATGTACGAAACGAGAGAAAGGCTTTGACGGCCGAAAGAATAGTCACGATAGATCGTAAGAAGCTCTTGAGTTAGAAACATGATTTAAGGCAGCAGGACAGGTTAAAGTCAGCAAAGCAAGGACGGAGTTCCCATTGCCGAGCTAGGGCAGTGCGATTCAGTGTTAAAAGAATCAAAATTTGCTGTCACAATGAGTGAATTAATCACGAACGAAAAACAGAGTTTCGATATATCAACTCAGTCTCTGCTCTATGTAATAAGATTTTGGTTGCTACCCTGTGAAGCTTCAAAGTTCTGATTTGATAGTCGCTCAACTCAACTAAGTCTCTATTGGTGCCTAAATTATACGTGTCTTCAACCTGGGCTCGCCGAATTGTCCTCACTTGCATATTCATAGATCATGATAACATTTAGTATCGTTCTGTACACACTTCTGGCTGACTTAGTAGTTGCTGCAAGCCACCGAATAGGCAACCTATTTGGCGCCGACAACGCTAGGAGTGATAAATTGAGACAAAGAAGCCAAGATCATCTCTGCACAGCATCGTGAAGGCAAATAGTTGGTGGACTGTCACATAACGGATTTTAAATACAGCTTATAGAATTTAAAATCAAACCCGTCATTCTTTTTCCTTCGAGGATGTATATTCTCATACCATCAACGGAGTCAACGAACCAACACTTCATGTCTCTAAGTTATACAGCCACAGAAGGGTTGGTATATGATTCATAAATTTTATTCATGATCATCCGGTTCAATTCTCCAGCTGTAATCCCTGGCCTCACCTCAAACCCATTGGTATAATATTTTGACATCGCCTCGCCGGGTAGGAGAGGCTGTAGTACTGTTTCGGGATTTGCCGCACCAAAATATGCTATAGATTGTCTCTCTTGATCATAAGGGAGACCATCAAAGGTGACGCGATGCAGTGTTGCTTTGAGTTGGTTCCCAGACCAGAAAGAAAGCGCATCCCCTAGGTTTACCAATATACAATCTTTCATGCAAGGGGCTTTGACCCATTCTCCAGTAGGAGACAAGACCTCTAATCCAGCTTGTTGCTGGAATAACAGTGTCACAGATCCAGAGTCGGTGTGCTCTATCATTCGCGACCCTACGTCTTGTGGCATCTTTTCCCTTGCGGGATACATGAGCATCCGGAGGCTATTCCCATTCCCAGCATTCTCGAGGTGGGCATTGGCAAAAAAGTTCTGGTCGGGAAGATCCATCGCAAGCGCAAAGCAGACCAGCAGCTTAAGAACCAGACCGTGGCATTGATGTTTGAAAGCTTCAACTTTTTCAGCTAGAGGTTGCCAAAATGGTGGCAGTCCGGGATTCGTTTTCAGTGAGCCTGGGCGTCCCCCCAACCACATTGACATCTTGTCGTCTTTCATTCTGTCTTGAAAAGAGCCCATATATCCAACTTGGGTGGAGTTCATTGGGAACTGTGCTTTATCCTCTTCTGGCGTTGAAAAGAAGTCTTTTGCGAGAGCGAACATTTCTTCGATATCTTCGGGTGGGATTGGGTGGCCTTTGATCAAGAGAAATCCGTATTGCTTGCAAGCTTTTGTCACCTCTTTCGCAATTGACAGTTGAGTTTCAGGACAATCAATCTTGGAGACATCTATGATCGGGAACAGCATCGTGTTTGTGTTTTTATATATTCTGAATGACTATAGATATCAGGCTGGCAAAGGTGTTATGATCAGGTAAGAGACGGAGGGGTTTCTGTGATCATGATTAGAAGGGTTAGCGGTTTATGTTTCGATATACGTTAGGTTAGTAGATAAATACGTATTCTTGAAGTATTAGCATCTCCTTTCTTGTGTCTGACCCTTTCAAGTACCTTATCATGCAAGGCCTGACGACGTCTCATTTTGCATGACAAATATCTCAGCCTCGTTCTTGCTATAGTACTCTTGTTATCTCAAGAGTGGGATCATGATTCCGACAAATTTGGCTGTCGGATTCAAGCGAGCGACGGGCGATTAGTATCTATTCACTGCGTTCATCTAGTCTGGTCTTGGCCGAAGCCATTTCCTCCTTACGTTAAGGGAAGTTTGTCAATTTTGTAGGGCTCATGATACTCTGATACATATACCTCTTATAGTTTAATTTNAAAAAAATTTGAAGACTTAATATAAAGTTTTAGTGACTCGCTTCTGAAGTTCATCTACATGAATTATGTGCTATCCCTGAGAGCTATTTACTATGCCACGAACCATACGTGAGATTCTGACTTGGTGCAGCAATTAAAGTCATTTTTATACCGGCATTGCTTTTCCATCATAGCCATTCAAGTCCTTTGCTACGCATCTTATTATCTTACAGAATCCGCGACATATTTACAGTACTTGTTCAGACCTCTGCTCATAGCAGGTCATGGAGAGTTTATAATATTATACAATTAATTATTATCAAATAATAAGTTATTAGCTAAATATAAAGATAATGTGAGGGAGTGCGATCGGTGTGTACAGTTGGCTACGTACAGTAGCGATATAAGGTCTGTAGATGCGCGCTCAGCATGGCCGTAAAGTGTAGCTGAGCAACAACCAATTAATCAAATGGTAGGGTGCGGTAGAATAGGAGAAGATTATGGTAACTACGATAGCTACTACTATATATATTAAGTGGTAAGGTAGGGAATCTTGGGTTGCGGGGTCTCCGTATAGGGTCTCCACTCGTACGTATGTAACGAAGTAAGGAACGGGAATTCTCTACCACAATAGCATTATAAATAATGTGCAATTAAATTATGCACTAATTGTTTATTATTTGTCATTTTTTATTTTTTAGTCATAAGTATTTTGAATTAAGAAAATCGTATTATAAGAAATTTATACGTGTATTGATTATTCACTATTTAACTAATAATATTTTAAGTTAAATTCCCCCCCCCAAAAAAACCAAAATACAGTAAAATCATAAACAATGCATAACTAGACCACACACAAGCTAATGTACAAAGAAAAGATAGAATTTAAGCTTAACTCTAAAAAAATAACAAGATAGCACTGTTGAGTAAATCATAACTAAATTCATGGTTATTTCATGTCTGAGTCGGTTATGTATCAACAAGGACCTGGAGTCGATTCAAGGACGAATAGTGAGTTATTTGATACTAAATATAAGGTCAACTCGGCGGAGAATGGATCAGGAAACAGGGATTTCGGGTGCAGTACCTGGGGATAGGGTACTAAGGTCCAGAGTAAATTCACATGATAAGGTTCAGTTTTTAGGCGCCTTTCCCATGGTGTAGACACAAATTGTTCAATATCGTAGCGGAGTCGCCAGTGGGAGTGTATACTCTACTTTGGTCAAGTAAGCCACATAGACGGATTTCCGCTCTCTCTTCCCAGCAAATCATCGTCCCATCCAAACAACGTCTCGTCGAACTCGAGGTAACCATCCTGGAAATCTTCGAGCCTGTTGCCAGCAAACTTCAGTTCCTTCGGATGAGTAGGACTGGGAAACAGTAGCTTTGTAAGCTCTATATCTTGCTCGAGGGTATGCGAGCCTTCGACAGGCCGACTCCGCGACAGAATAGCATCTAATACCGGGACTAGAAGCTTTTCATAGATGCCAGCATATTCCGTAATCTCCGGCCAGCCATTACTTGAAATAGTAAGAAGGTTCTGCGTGAATAATCTGGTTGTTTCAAATATTTCAGCAGGATTATATATTTCAGAGATACCCGCATAGTTATGTTTCAAACAGTATAAAGCGACGAGGCCAGTTTCAAAGGTGTGATGAGCCGCAAGCCAAGGCCGTGGGAAATATCCTGACAGGAGCTGTTTCCGACAACTACTCGCCGAGGCACATGCGGCTTTAAACGCGAGAACTAAGTTCCTCGGGGACGGGACAATTCGAGGAGACGGACGATACAGCATCACCAGGCCGTGCATCAAAGCAAACTCTGTCCAGCCATCGTGTGGTAAGTCATTTTCATACCATGCTCTGAGCTTCTCTTCCGTCTCCGCCAACCATTCTTCCCAACTCTTACCAGCATCAAGCGGCATTCCTTGGAAATGGAACTCGATGATAATGGATTGCAGTTTTCGATATTGAATCCATCGGAGAGCAAGTTGTTTCGTCCACTGCCCTCTTTGGTCTATACCGGAGGACGTGATGCATCGGTCCTCTAGGATGGATGGAAATTCCGAATTGATTGCTGCATCTCCAATGGACAGTGGCCGCTGCAGAGTCGCACAGATCGACCTATCCATACAGTACGCCGTCCAGAAAATACGTCTCCGCATGTCCATGGTCAAAGGGTCAAGACCGTTGCTTACCGGCATTTCCCGGTGGAGTCCAAGTTCCAAACAATTCCTCATTGCAAACCCACTCAGAATCCAGACATTTCCAAGCCTTGGGTTGATTGAAGCGTACTGAAGGATCAGCAGTGTTATTTGAATCCATGCCATGTCCGATGGATAAGGGGCAGTTTGTGATAGATGACGGATGCCCTCCTTGAATAAAGATTCGGAAAATGCTAGGCAACGCTCTAGATTTCCGGTTTTCGCACTGCCCAGGTTTGCAGAGACAGCCAAGATAAGGTATATAGTCAAGAAGTCATAATCAAGGGCAACAGTTGGATGTTCATGGCTGCCTTGCCGGCTCGTTCGTTGTCGTGGAATCTTCTCCAACACTCGGTGAAGTTGCTCCCACACGGTAGGTTCGTATAGGAATGGCTCTACCGGAAGCATTCGCTGCATGTACTTCTTGACGAGGATATGAATCACATGGGTCGGAAGACTTGCGATCATCGACGCATCGACTTCATGCTCACATAAGCGCTCCTTGACTGGCGCCTTACTTTGCACCCGGTCTGCCCCGCCAGCAGAGAGTACCAACGAGGGTGTGAGTCCCATCCGTATCTTTCGCACGACATCAGTCACAGAAGGTCCTAGAGGGATCGTGGCCGCGATCATCTGTTGGAGCTCGGCACTGGCTCTGACACTCTCCTTGGTGGCATTGCTGGGCGATAGTGTGGTGTTGGACCTATTCTCAGGAACGGTAGATCCAGTTGGAGGTGTTTGTTGTGGCTCCCCTGCGGACGTAAGGGAAGCCAAGATCTCGTTTTCATTGCCTTGTGCATGTCCTACTTGTCCCAGTTCTCGTTCCATCCGTGTAATCTCCTGCTCGAGATAATGGATGAGGCTGCGAGGGACATGCGCAGCGCGGGCAGAGTTGAATCCCGTGCATGTAGATCCAGCTGCGAGACATTGAGAACACTCTGGAAGTTTTCGGTCACACTGACAATCGTCCAGTGCGGTTAGTGTAAGGAAAGACAGTGAAATGAGAGCAGTGGGAGTGGAAGCTACCTTGGTTTTCCTACGCCTACACCTCGCGCAAGACAGAACGCTCCGCTGGCAATCTGTGGAAGCCCCGCGCTGCATAACTTAAGTGCTTATTCATATCCAGGATGAACATAAGAATTAGCGAACATCAGCTAGAGAGATGTGTGGAAGCACGTGCAGTGGAGAAAGAAAATCTGGAGTGACTGCTCGAAATTAGAAATGTATTGTTTTTTTTAGATTCCAAAAAGCAACATCCCCCCTGATGGTGGGTAGAGTTTCGGAGATGCGCGGCTAGTGCGTTCGTTATTGCCGGTTAACGCTTGGCTGCTGACACACGGGTAACCCGATAAGTTGCCTTGAATCCGAATCAGCAGAATCGACTTGTTTCGAACGGGTATGGATTCAACAGCAGAGAAAGCCTTCCATACAAAACCAGTGGGGCCTTGAGATGGACTAATTGCTCACCCGAACATAAGACTATAACATACTAACGGAATTATTTAGATAGACGTGAAATCGGATATTCCCGAGAATGGCATGTTTTAGTAGCTTACGGAGTAATGGACGCGCTCCAACTGCGCATCATGGTGGTTTACATAAACCCGAATTTTGTCTTGTCCCTTTGAACTGGACACCTTGAGTGACATATTTTCCTCAACCAACGGAGCAAGCAGAAGCTGTGTCTTGGGCAAGATGGCTCCAGAATTACCGAGGCACAGGATGATGACTACAAGAAGTGAAGAGACCAAACTTAAGGTACGTATAGACACTGGCGGTTTACTGATCATGGTGATAACGTGTGGCGTCTGCAGATTGTCGTCGTCGGTGCTGGACTTGGTGGTTTGGCGACTGCTGTATCATGTCGACTCGCTGGCCACTCCGTACTGGTCCTCGAGTCTGCCCCCAAAATGGGCGAGATCGGTGCCGGCTTACAAACGTTGGCGAATAGCTCTCGAGTCCTGGTCTCATGGGGATTGGGCGACAAGCTTGCAAATATAGGGACCACTCCACGTCTCTGCAATATGATCGGATGGAGAGGAGAGACCATTTCTTCCTGGGACATCCACGCTTCAACACGGGAAGAATGGACTACCCCATACTGGGATTTTCATCGAGTGAATCTCCACAACTGTCTTCTAGAGCGAGCTCTGGAGCTGGGTGCCGAAGTTAGGGAAAATTGCCGTGTGGAAGACGTGCAGGTATCTGAGGATGGAACTTATGCCACCGTGTTGGTACAAGACAACGGTAATGGAGGGACTACAATAGATGCAGACTTGGTGGTAGGAGCAGATGGTGTCCATAGCAGCCTTCGTAATATTCTGGTTGGCAGGAAAGACCCGGCAGTCAGATCCGGAGACATGGCGTACCGATTACTCGTGGACAGCGATGAGATGCTCAAGGACCCAGAGCTAAGAGACTTTGTATTAGACCCACAAGTGAATTATTGGATCGGTCCAGAGAACCATGTTGGTAAGTTCATTTTTATCTTCATAACACGACCCAACTAAGAACTCGAGATTGCTCTCTGCGAAGAATTGGTGACTAACTGGGAATACTTTTGACTTAGTTTCGTACGTTCTCCGAGGCGGGAAGGTGTTCAACATGGTTCTTCTTGTTCCTGATGATTTGCCGGAAGGCGTTATGACACAGGAAGGTGACATCGAGCATATGCGCAATATGTTCAAAGATTGGGATCCTCGGTATGAATTACAGACTTCAACTTTGGCGTTTGGAAAGTGACTGACTCATTATCTATTCTCACAGCGTCCGGAAAATCTTAGACAGTTGCAAGTCAGTGACGAAATGGCGTCTTTGTACGCGCATTCCGACTCCAGACTCACCTTCGTGGTTTCATCCTAGCGGATCCTTTGTCTTGCTAGGCGACGCGGTACACGCCACGCTTCCTTATCTTGCGAGTGGTGCTGGTATGGCTATAGAAGACGCTTCTATCCTTGGTCTATGTCTTGACAAGATTACTTCCAAGACACCTGCCGAAAAAAGCAAAGCTCTGAAGGTTTACGAAGAATGTCGCAAGCCACGTACACAGGCCGTTGTTGAAAAGGCTTATGAAATGCAGTACATGTATCACCTCAAAGACGGGGAAGAACAGCGGGAGAGAGACAGAAGGATGAAGGCCTTTGGTGATGCCGACACAGGTCCCAACAGCCCTATACCGGATGGATTGAAGAAGGGCGATGACCCACTGACGTGGAGAAGGCATGGTGCCGGATGGTGGTTGTTCGGATATAGTTGTGAGGAGGACGTTGAGGCTCACTGGCCACAGGATGTACAGGCAAGACTATAGTCAATCCAGAGTGATATGAAAGATTTGTATTAATGTTATTGTTATACCAGAATTATATATAACACCCCTCGGCGGTCGTTTTGAGTACATCCATGTTTCAGATTAGTTAATTAAATTGATCTTGACAAATCCTCAAATGAACAGTTAGTAAACTACAAGTATGCAAACCGCTTATTTTTGGTTATCTCCCGACAAATTACTCCGTATCTTATATCATCTTTGAGGCTATGTATCTGATTAGGTGGCTTACGAGCCTGCTCCTGTAAGTCTGTGTTTTTTTGAGTCTGAAATAAAGCGATATTTTAACGGTTTATACACTTCGAAACCTCAAAGTCAACAAGTTGAATATTTTATTATTAAATAACCACATGTAAGAATTCTATAAGCCTTCGTTATTTAACATAAAATAAGGTAAACTTTGTTATGCCGTTGAGAATTTTCAAAACAATAAAGAAATAATCAATTCAAAGTTCCAGTTAGGGGCCTTCAGGCTCAAAAAAGCACAGACTTACGGGAGCAGGCTCGTTAATTGGACCTTAAACCTCAATGTTTACTGAAGGCCACACGTAGGAAGTGCTGTGTAGGGGGTAATGGAGGATTCTCGTGCATATTATATATTCTTATAAAACTATTATTATTTTATTGCTTATATTACGATATTTAGTAACTCTACTTCAAAAGTCGCGTACATGATAAAGCCCAGTAACATTTGGTACCTGGGGGCGCTCGGTATTGAACGCATTAAACGACTTCTAATTAAAACGTAGGCAAAAAAATAAAAATAATTAAGAATGAAATCAGCGTCCAAATCGCTTGATTTCTAAATACCGTAACGGTGCATATACAAGGGCAGTCCAGGAGGCGGCCACAGGAAGGCCAATATCGCCTCCATCTCCAATCAAGGATGCAATGGGGCCTGTGTAATAATCCTACGCACCGATGATATTAGCAAATATTCTCTCCACAACTAGGGCAGATGAGATGAGATTACACACCTGGTCCATACACATAACCGCCCCAACCCACCCAATACAGAATGCTGTCAGAGCTGCAGCGCCAATGGGAAGGCGTTTCCGATCATTCCAGGCAGTCCAATCCCATCCCAGCTTCCTTCGGAAGATGAATTCTTCTTCGGCTGTTATCGTAATCCAGATTATCGTCCAGTAGCCGATAAGAGACAGGAAGTTGATGAAAATTTGGAGTAAATGTGCTCGGCCAGCGATAGCGCATACGGTGAAAATGATGGTTGACACGGTACCCCAGAAGAGACGGGGCAAGCGAGCAAAGGAGCGATCGAGAAGCTGGAAAGAGATGGATGCGGCGTAAATTCCTAGAGTAGTAAAATCAGTTTGATGCTTCGCCGTGAAGCAAAATCAAAAAGGTACGAACCAGGTACGTTGTTGGCGATAATGCCCAACGCCAAGATGACAGAACAGAATTTACCAAAATTCCCCAAAGGAGAGAATCCTTCAACGTACAGAGCGCCGGCAGAAACACCGAACGCCTTCGCCCATGCCGGATTTTTGTGGAGACCACTACCAAGTCCGATGCCGAGAAGTTCCGAAAACATCTTGCCCAGTGCAAGTCCGAGTGTGGTCCATATAAAGATTGCCCAGCGAGAGGTCTTGGGAGGAAAGTAGACGAAGAAGTCGCATGCACAGGCAGACCAGCCAAGAGCTCCCGAGGCGCTCAAAAAGAAGTAGCTAACACGATGACCAGCTAAAACAGCCCCCTCGCCGACGCTCTGGGATGCTGTATCAAAGAATGGGCCAGCGGTTCCGACGAGGATGAATAGGACACAGATCTGAGGAAGCCAAGCATATCTGGCGGAGAGAATCAGAAATACAATCCAAAAGATGATTTTGAATGAAAGAGAGTCTCACTTTTCGTAAATATGGAACCATTTAATACCAAAAACAACGATGACCCAGGTGCCCAGAGCAGCGACAATGACACCAACAATGACCGACATATGGCCATTCACGGCCGCGAGAATCAAGCCGGCAACGAGGCAGTCCACCAGACCCCATCCGATCTGGACCACGACGTTGAATAGAGCAGCTAATCTCGAAGGAAACCATCCCATTGTATAACGCGCATTGACCTTGCAGATATTAGTTCCATTATATCAAGAATGTGCGGCGGGGAGGAGGGGACTCGTACCAAAGTTCGGTTACCAGACATAGGTCCAAAGGTACCGATATACGCCGTGCACATGGCTCCGAATATATTTCCAAACGCACAAATTCTAGAGAAAGTGAGTCAGATTGAAAATCAAAACATAATTGTAATTGTTAACTCAATAGATTTCATACATCATCGCATCCTTCATGCCCAACTTGAATGAGATGGGACCGAGTACACCGACGGTCATGTTATTGGCCGTGCAGTTTGCCGAGAACCAAACAATGGCGATTTGAGCCAGGTCCTTAAAGGAGGCCTTTCGCTGCCGCAGCGACTCTGGCACTCGCTCGATGCCACGGGCTTCGATGCTCGCACGCGTCTGCAACCAATTGGCCACACCCCGCAGCTTAGTTGGAGGTGCAAAGGTACCAAGCACTTCTTCCGTGGCTCCCGACTCGGTGCCGGGTGGATTCGAGACCTCTTTGTCGGTCATGGCCTTCTCCTCGTCGGAGCTGGAGGGGGAGTTCTTGAACTCAGACATGGCTCTGGCTGTCGAAGTCCGGGGCAGCAAGTGTGTCGAGGTAGGAAGAAAGGAAGCTTGGACTGCCTATGAATAATAGATCGAGAACAAAGGAATTATATCGCATCCATGAACAAAGGGATCAACGGATCATGGAGAGTATTTCATGGGCGCGGTGAGCGTAATCCAACTCTGTCACCCCCTTATCACAACCAATAAGTCGCCAATCTCCGAGGGACAAGGGGCGGGTTAGTTCCCCGGCCGAGATACATCCATATCCGCCCCCTACGGAGCACGAATGTACAGTAGCGCGGTTGGTTGTTGCTTACGGATACGGATGTACAGAGAGGCTCGGAGTGGGTATCTATTCTACTAGTACTAAGAAAGGAGCCTCGGACTCTTATCAAAGATATCTTACTGTATCTATCTGAGTTTGCCATTTGTATAGATCGGAGTAGATTCAGTAATTAGTCTACCAAACACTACGCAGAGAGGGACACAAAATGATGGGCACGAGTACAGTAGACGGTGGAATTGGTTGGAATTTCCCCCCCTTCGCTCTGACAGACCGGCGCACAGATGCCAAGTACGGTTCCGTACCTAATTAAGTTACCCGGGTAGAGTAGTAATGGCGGAGACAGGCCGAGCTTTTGAGGCTTATCTGCTTCCCCGAATCAATCTTTCCAATCTCCAAACCACACACAGCCTCCTTTAACCTCTGTCGCGCAGGTCCGCTTCGATGGAGATGCCTTGAATACGTTGCTGTCATCATCATGCCACAGAGTTTCTCAAGTTTCTCCTCAGAGGACATCGACTTCGCTCTTCAGTCTCTGCCAACTTGCCAACGCTGTCAACGCCTGCGAAAGAAATGCGACTCGAATCTACCCCAATGCCGACTATGCCACAGTGCCAAAGCTGAATGTATCCACTTCGACCATGCGCTGCAGCTCCCGCTGCAACGGAGGTGAGTTTGCGGTGGCACTCGATGATGGGTGCATCCCCTGACGACCTAACAGTTATCTCCAGTCCCTTATACAGAGACTCGATCAGTTGAGGGCGACGAGGGCTGCGACAGCGCTGGCATCTGTCCGTCAGGAAAGGCTGCTCGAGCATCAACCTGCGGATTTGATCAAGTCGCCACCGGTCGGAGAGCAGGCGTGCTCCCCGGCTGTGATACAAAAGGATATCGATGATGGGTTTGACAATCACTTCAGCGTGTCAACTGAGACTGGTCTCAACTCGCGATTCTACGGCAAAAGCTCTATCTTCACCTTGACGGTTGAGGTGTTAACGGCTGCTTCAAGCCTGGGAATATACTTTCCCTCTCCGCCGCTGAGTAACCATTTGGTTGCTGATGGCAGTGTTCTCAATGACGGCGGCGCTGGTCCTGGAGTCGGCACCGGGGAGCTTTCAGAGAATATCGCGCGATCTCTGATTAAACTGTACTTGCAATCCGTGAATGTAATCTATCCATTCATAGATCAGGATGCTGCGAATGCCGACCTTGAACTCTATCTCCGGCTCTCAGCTGGCGATGAATGGGACCCTGCTAATCTTCATGGCGACGAAGCCCATACCTATTTTCGCGTACTGATGATTTGTGCCATTGCCTCTACTATACGATCGAAGCATCAATTAGCTCTAGTCACCCTCAAAAATAGGTGCTATTCGGATGCGATGAGGTTTGTGGAGGAAGTTACCTCGGAAGTGTCATCGCGTTCCCTGCAGGCCATGTTGTTGCTAATGATCTACTGTTTATTATATCCACGCAAAGGTAACATCTCGAGGCTTCTGGAGTTTGCTAGTCGCTTAAGCGTACAGCTAGGCTATCACACCGAAGGTAATACTCCGCCAGAAAATGACGAACAGCAAATGTCATTGCGCAAGAATTTATTTCAGAGCTTATATTCCATCGAACGCCTCGTCGGCCATTACTTCGGACGGCCATCGGACCTACCAGAGAACCTCGTTACCACCTTCTTCGGGACCTCATTAGATACAGCGCCCGGTCAACTATGTTTCTCGGATCATACTGTCCGTTTAATGAACATCCGCTCCGAGATATACAAAGAGATCTATCTACCTGCGCACGCTCCGTTCTACGATAACCACTGGTACTCGACTCGCTTCGCAGCGCTGTCACAGTGGCATCAGGAGTTGCAGAAGTCTGATTTCTCCACATCCTGTGCTTTAATTCATTGTGACCTTCTATTTCATTCGTCGGTCATCTTCCTATTTCAGGCTCTAATACTCCAAACAATTTCAACACTGGGAAACGCAGCCTCGCAGGCTGCATCGAGCTATGTGCTCTGGGCCGAGAGCTACTGGTCGGCTGGCGAGCTTATCAGACTGTACGAGACGATAATTCGTGCCCCCGAGACAACTGAATTTTCATTTTATCCCTTGACTTTCCTGTCTGCGTATTCCATTTGGCTCGCTGCGATGACATTGATGGCTCACTGCCTACATGTCATTTATGGCAGCGGGCAAACAATCTCAGTCAATGAGAAGTACACCGACGGGAGGTCAACAGTAATTGATTACAATGGGATCTTAAGGCTCTCAAATTCCTGCATTATCTTGCTTTCATGGTGTGCTGAAAGGTGGCCGGGCATGAATGGCATGCTTGACGCGTATAAAAGACTCTCCGAAAGTCTTATACCGCGCATAATCCAAAATAGTCTGGTGTCTGTTCGTAAATAGAACGAGATCTAGATGAATCTAATGAATCTAATTATTCTTAATATTTCTCTTTGAGTAACATGAGGCTGTATATTCCGAGCGAAACTTCTCTGATGCAACTAACCCGCACCAGTTCTTTTTTGTAGTTCGTACTCTCTATTCGGCTATTCTGTTACACAGGTCAATTGCACCGGGCGGAATTGCTTCAGGCAGAGGCCGCACANTTTTGCAAAATTGAAGGGTGGAGCAGCAAAAACTGGAGATAATGCTCAAGAGATACAGATACCCTCAAAAAGACAACTTGAGAATAGGCCGGCGATCGTAATAAAGTTCTCATAGAATACATTTGCAAAATAAACTTCTAAATTAACTACTATACAGAGGGCAAGTATGGTCATATTTATAGGCCCAATGGAACCGATCTCGCCACATTGCTCACATCGGTCCATAAAGTCGACCCATAGTTCATAAGCTCGAACCATATTCAACATATTCCTAATCGCGCGCCTGCAGAGACTCCTCAGGCTACAGTACAGTGCACGGTGTTTTACTATTTAATATTCCACGATTTTGCCAGTGACAAAAGAAGGCCTCAGCTAAAATCGACTCCCGCACCCTACAAAATCGACTCCTACAACCACCAAAACTACCTTAAATGCTAGAAAGGTTTAGACGAGAATGGCAGAGTTTAAGCGAGAACACTTTTACACCAAACTCCTCTTACTTCAACTGAACGATTTTACAATAAATTTTCTATAAGAGATATATAACTAAAATCGATGTTTCTGTTAATTTGAACATGTTATTCTGATACATACTAACTATTCGAGTCAATTGCAGTTCATTGGTTGTTTGTAATATTTTTGCACAAACATTACAGGATTAGCAGGGGTCGATTTTTGCAGAGGGCGGGAGTCGATTTAATTATGCTGTTTTGCATTATTTTATCGCAAATTTTTTGTACAATTACAAAGTAACAACTTAACTTTGTTAATTTACAAATGGAAGCTGCTACCATAGTAAAATTACACAGTGTGTAAATAGTTCCAGTGGACTGATTTCTCAAGGTTTAAGTTTATTTTTTATTTTTTATAGCTTTTTTTCCATTTTTTGCAACAATGATTGCTTTTTTGACAATAAGTAAATGCTAACTTTGCTGACAACCTCTCTCTAAGCACTAGGTCTTTATATGCTAAGCTGGCCATTACTCGGGCTATTAACACAATTGACAACTTCATCAAAAGCTAGTTTATTCCCATGGTATACGTTTCTTTTTCCGGCGCAGTAAGCACTGTAGTGCAAAATACACCTATAACCACACAAAGTGCCTTTCTTTTAGAAAGAATTATTTGTTTGTAGCGTTTCCTTCCTACGCTTCATTTCTCTATAGTAATCTTGAAAGATGTACTAAACAGAACACGCGTAAGTCATGACTAGTAATATCACTGCTTTGTACAAATTCAGGATTTCTGATCTTGTCACTCTTCACGTTGAGCTTGTAATCGCTTAAAATACAGAAATTGATTTACTAGCTTTTTTTTTGAACGTGTTTTATATGAGCCTTCCATTCCAGATCCGGGTCTAAGATGTCAGAGTGCTAGCTGTACAGAGTGAAGGAAGGCTAATAAGCAAGAGTGAGCTGGCAATATGGTAGCAAGTAGGTGTGGGTAGTAGCCGATATTCCGATTCCAGTAACTACGTGACTATACAAATTGATCAATAGTCAACCATTTTTCTTACAAATTGGCATTTTTCTTACACAATTATGGCACTATATCTGACCAATCTAATTAACTAAACAGACACTAACTAATAACTAGTCAATTTAGATTGGGTTGTTCCCCGCACCCCACTGCTCTTCGGAGATCGGCGTCGTGTCCGATGTGGAATAGAAATTAATTCGTAGAGGGGAAACTTGAAGGCCTAGCTTCTACTCCCATTATTGGAGCTTTGAAAAGTTTTTCTATCATCGACTTCTCGTTGCCTTGAACTTCTGTTTGGCAATTAGTCAAGTAGGAGAGTTGGATTTCCTGTTGACCGCGACAAATTACTGAAGATGACGAGAATAGACGTCCATTCGCACGCTGTGCCAGCGAACTGGAAAAAGTATTGCATGGACCTTGGATATGGTGAGAGTGATGGCGTATCCGATGTGTTGGTATAATATTTCTGACCAATGGGTTTTCTACCATTCTAACTCGTGCGGTAGGACTGGACTCCAGAGGCGCACATTGCCGTGATGGATCGTGCAGGAATAAACCATAGTGTACTTAGCATCACTTCTCCGGGAACACATCTGGTACCTGATGATCATGTACTTGGGCGAGACCTCACTAGAGAGACAAATATAGATCTCTCCAAAATCAGTAAAGCTCATCCAGATCGGTTCTCCTTCTTCGCCAGTTTGCCACTACCAGATGTTGCTGGCTCGATAGCCGAGATTGATTATGCCCTCGACAACTTGGGTGCAAAAGGCTTTGCCGTCATGACAAATGCTCATGGTATCTACCTTGGTGACCCATCTCTGGATGCTGTTTTTGAAAAATTCAATGCACGAGGCGCCGTCGTTTTCATGCATCCTACCTGCTGCCGAATTCGATCTCATTCATCAGCCTCACTTACTACTTCTCAAGTACAACCCTTGCCGACACCTCATCCATCCTTCATCAACCCTATGCTCGAATTCCCCTTTGATACAACTAGGGCAGTTGCTAGTCTCCTCTGTAGTGGCACCCTCCATCGTTATCCGAACATTAAATATATAATCCCTCATTGTGGTGCGGCACTTCCGCCTCTGCTATCACGGATCACCGGCTATGTTAACCAAACCTTTCCTGGGACAAGCCCTAGTGTCACACTTTCGCCAGAAGAAGTGAAGAAAGTCTTTCAGACTCGGGTCTTTTTCGACCTCGCAGGGTATCCTTTTCCGGATCAGATTTACGGGTTGCTCAGATTTGTCGGCCCGGATAGACTTTTGTATGGGACAGATCATCCGTTTTATAAGGAGGTGAAAGTCCATCAGGCCATTAAAGATATGGATATTGGTATGAGGGTGGGCCAGGACGGTAAGGGTTTACAATGGGACGAGGAGACTATAAAAGGTGTTCTTGGAGGAAATGTAAAGAAGCTGCTCTGGTCTGACTTGAAGAGCAATATATAAACTCGGCATTAACAAAAATAAAACGGTTGAGACTTCTATATATATATATATATATTGTACTAAAATTAATTAATGAAGATTTATACTAATACTAATTAATTTTTACTAAATACTAAGTCTTAATTTCCGAACCCTGCTACCAGTTACCTGAACCAGGAAAATCTTAGAAGTTTAGGGATCCAGGAAGTTCCCCAATCCCAATTCATATTAGATGGCTGCAATTGTCTTCTCAACAAATCAGAGATAGGGTTTGCTAATCGAAGAGGGAATATCATCTCCACCTCATCAACTGTTAATGAGCTGGGATGACGAGTATCAGCCCCAGCTTTCAGTAGCATTTCGGTGACTTTTGCCAGAAATTCCAATCGACTAACTCTCTGTTCAGAGTCTAGAGTCGGTTCTGTCTGGTTTGTACAGCGCGATGGGATCGGCCCCATGTGCCAACAGCTCCGCAACCATCTCTACTCGGACATTCGCCACATTCTGAGGCACCGCTCCACTTGTAACAACTCCAGAGAATAGAGTACCCCATGAAACATCTGTAAAATGAGGAGGATTAATGTTGTGAACATATGGCAGAATTAAGCTTAAAATCCGTTTCTGGCGCATGGCGATGTCATGATCCATTGTTAGCTTAATTATCAAACTGAGATTCTGAATGTACAATGACCATAGTTCATCACTAAGAACTGTGGTTGTATTTAGGAGTAAAGTAAGCATGTCGGTCATGTCGGTCATGTCGACGTCATCTGGGTTGATGGAGTTGCTGCCTTCAAGCGCAGTGTCCAGGAGACTGGAAATGTTTCCAAATCCCTTATAGCCAGCCCGGATAGCAGTGGAAACGTATGTACACAGTCCGTGTCTCACTGCCAGGCGAGAGAACTCCATTTCGCGTATTGAAACTAGGCCAATCTCGAGGGTTGTTTCATAAAGTTCATCAATGCATTCGAGAGCAAGTTCTCCTGATTCATTCTCAGCCTTACCAGCATAGTACAATGCGTCCTCAAGAGCCTGAGACTGAGCATGACAGGGCCGAACAGCGCTATTATACAACTAAATATTACCTTTTCGATCCCTATTATGGTATATTATTTGAAAGTACACCTCGTTAAAGTCGTTTTACTCAGTCAGCTCAACATCTCACAGAGGCACTTTCGCCGTCATAAATCCTTCCGAACTAGAAATCAAGGTCCTCTAGTCTAATAAATTTTTAGTTTATCAAGTTATTCGATATTGAAGATAACGACTCGTGTGGTACAGTTGATTAGATGTTATTAGTGTGTATTGGTGTGCTGCCCAAATTGGTTGCAGGCAGTTCCGGCTTTCCTAATACAGAAATTCCGCCTGTGAATAGTTGACGTTTATTGGCTGTAAACTTGTTGTGGCCTGAAACATAAATAAGGCTGTAACGGGCTGCTCATGGCACAAGGCTTTTGGGAAGTGTTGAACAGGCTACGGCTACTGATATCATTGGTACGTACGCGAGTCACAGTATGAATTTCAACTATCAAAAACAACTAGCTAATAACAGCTACAGCTGGGGAAATACTCCCATATCATATACGCACCTGTAAACGTACGTATCATGTGAAAATGTCTCACAGGTATGATAATTGCCCCGACTCCGACTCTATGACTTCATATGGCTTTTGCCATGGCTTGTCACGTGAGTGTATCTAATACCTGAGGCTACAACAAATATTAGGCGTGAGATCGTGATCCGGGAACCACTTGCTTTTGACCTTAAACGTAAATCGTAGTCTACAAAAACAGGATGTTCTGGGAATCAGGTTTCCCCCGGGGGGCAGCACGTCTTAGGTTCATTCTTTCCCAGATTCCGAAAATCCCGGAAAATCCCCTTTCTATCTCCGTTGTATAATTTATAGCTTACTTTGGATTTGCTTTGTAAACGAGTGGTATTTAGTTTTGATACCGATAATCTGCTTGCGTAAGAGTCCGACAGATATCTGCGGGCAGACGGATCTTCGTCCTCTGCCTTTGTGTAATTTATAATCCCAATCTTGTCCGCCTATATAAGGTTGACCAGTTACTTCTTTAAGTATTCAACCGTGTAGTCTTCATTGCTATCAATGTAGGACCGCCAGCCTTCAGTAGACCTCAACAACGAATAATTCGCTTTGTTTAGGATCAAATGTTATTATTATTTATATTACAAAAGGCTTCTGAAGTCCTATTTTGGAGCTTGCCTTGTATGTGTATAAGGAGAGTTAGTGGTCTTTCTGATCAAGGTTGGAATTACTCGGCATTCCGATAAATTAGTCGATGATAGTGCGATAATATCTAAGCGTCTTGAGATGATTACTTTAATTTTGGATGTATCTCTACTTTGGCGGAGAGTTTAAGCATCCATCATTTGTGATGACCGGGCTACTGCAAAGTTCTATCTAGAGAGAATCACACTGTTGTTTGACATTTCAAATAATTTGATGTTAGATTATCTGTCATATACAAGTACCCTGAGAGATTAATCTTAATTGTCCAACCTTTTCTGACTGGCTATCCCAAGAGCGTGCATCAGACGACATGCGTTCTCCGTTGCTGGCGGTAAAATCTCTCTGGATATGTTTTTGCTTCTTGAGCTGGATACTCTCTTTCATCAAGTCTCCCGTAGACAGAAGAGAAACTGTATTAATAAACTGGTGATCTGATCTATTAGTATGACTGAATATTATAGGAGATCCTTTATTGAAAGCAAACTATCTCTACAAAGTTAGTATTTTATCACCATTAAGTAGGACATGCTGATTTTCTGATATTGTCATTGTAGCTTACAAGGAAAAGATGTCGTTTAATTTCTTATCCATTATAGACCCATAAGTTCACAAGCATAAACTGACGTAATAGACAACTATTGAATAGAAATTTGTCATAGCCTCTGGTAGTAAAGCCCCGACTCGTCTTAGAAGCTGTCCTGCATGCCAGATTGCCTAATGTACTTCACAACTTTCGACCTGTCTAGGCAAGGTGGTGGTGCTGCTTTGGTGACTCGCTCGTCCAAAGGATTGATGACACAGCAAAATGGGTTTGTCAGAGGTTATGGCGCAGGGAATAGGCTACTACGCATATATCTTGTATGGTACAGAGACTCAATTGGCTGCTAGTCTTGATGATGTACAGTACATAGGGGTGTGTGTGAAAATCCTTCAACCGTAACCGACCGTAAGCTCCCTGAGCTGTGATTGGTTGTGCTATTACATAAGCACCATACTTTCTGACAGGGTTGCACCAAGCTTCCAAACCAGCAGCCAGCAGGTCCTTAGCGCAGATTACTCAAAATCACGAAACCAGCAGCACGCCGGCAAGGGCTCAGCGAAAATCATTTGCTAGTCAAAGCAATGCCAAAGCATCAGTCATGACCCACCCCCCCTCCTCCAACTGGCCAGGATGGCGGAATGTTTCCAGCCATACGTTGTAGCTTCATTCAAATTTATTAACAGATGACCTTTGATGAGTGTCCTCCACAGAGGGGCCCACAAGTTCTCGAACCCTTATGAAATTTGTAGGCTCACAAATGATTACATCTTTATTACCACGTTTGCTAGACCTGGACAAACGTTATAAATAGTATAATACCCTGGCGTGTCTGTTTCCAGTGGGGACCTGTTTGTTCTTAAATAAGGGTGCAACAAACCTTCCCGGTCTCGATCTTCATACAATTTTAAATCTAGTGTAGGGTTTCTCACAAATTAAACGAAAATGGCCGACGGTACCAAAGTTGTTCTTTCTACTCAGCACAATCCTGGCTTTATCCACGTAGATAAAGTTCACCAGGAAACGGCAGACTTGGTCGGTAAACTGCTGACGGAAAATGACAGTGAATATAATATTTGGTATAACTATGCGGGGCTTCATAGTATGTGATGCTTTAACTGATCTCTATGTATCTTTGAGCCGTTAAAAGATCAGTGACTGATTACAAATCGCACTACCAACAGATCACACAGTCCACCAACTTCTCACCTTGTATGCGCTTGGGGCGACGCCTAAAGAAGTCCAAATAGCATACGACATCAACCGCGGGTCTCAATTGCCAAAGCGAAAGGAGATCATTACCGAACTCATAAGCAAGTTTCATGATCCTGCAGTCTTCAAAAAGTACCTTGGGCGGTCTGAATATTATCCTGAGTACCTGAAATTCTTCCAGGACGAGGTAAACCAAAAGGGGATTAAACAAACTATCCTTGAATATCTATTCAAAGGGGATGAGGCTTCTAATGATCTTCTCTCTCGGGCATTTGACGGTGAGAAGAGAGAAGCTCACACTTAGGTTCAGTTGCTGACGTGCTATACAGGTTTTTATCATGGCTTCATCCATATTGGCTGTGGTATTGAGTTTAATCAACCGATGGTCGTTGCGGAGGGTCTCGCCGAGAGTGCTATAACAGGATCATTTGTTGCGCCTTTCTTAGATAAAGCGGACGCTCTGGCAGCCAAACATGGACCATCTCAAGCGACCCTGATTGATTTATACCGAAGCATTCGGGAGGATTCTGTAATCGCTAATGCTATTCCAGAGAGCGATAATTCGGGTGTTAAATTATTTGATACCTTTCTCCCCAATGCTGGCGACAAAATCGTTCCGTATCTCGCCAAGTTTACCGTCAACTCATCACAACTGCAGCAGAAAGCAGCCGAAATTGCGAATGCGAATACCCTGGTTATGGCTGCTGCCCAACGCCCAGATAAAATGGAAGCCATGGACTTCTTCTTCATGCACTCCGTCAGTGTTTCCTTGTGGCTCCGAGTATTCCTCGGCCTCGACTGGCTCTCTGACTCCATTAAATGTAAACTTGTCGAGACCAAGGGACGGCTTGACTTGGTCTTACACGGTCAGAATAAGACCCCTGCACTCTACCCAGATCGTATCTTCAATTACAAACCAAAAAATCCTGCAGATGGCTGGGCAGAGATTTTCGCCCGAGCAAGGCGGTACCGTGAGGACGGCCACGGCGCCAAATTAATTCGAGGTCTCAAGCATGCTGAGGATGTTTCACGCAAATTCTATGGTCTTCCAGGACTTGAACTGCAACCTCAGTACTGTCTCACTGTCGCTCACATGGTTATGGATTCCATTGAAAGAATGGATAGCCCAGACTACCGCATTCCTGCGGGTATAACGCAACCTGGGCTTGACGAAGAAGTCCTTCGTATTATGGTCAGGTGGGTGCGATGGTGCGGAATGGAGAAGTCATGGGCTTATATACCAAATAAGGTGTAAACATTGACTCTAAGTAACTATTCAGATAGTAGATATATAGCTCTATGGCAAAGTCCTTCCATCTTCTGCTGAACCGTCCGTCATTAGTCACATCTTTGCTTCTTTGTAATTGGGTCAAAAAGTAGTATATGTAGCACTAATTCTATTATTGCATTATATTTACGATTTCTGAGACCATGGAATAATATCTATCGTACCTACACCACTGTAAATAATGCATACAGGTAAGGTGAAATAGTTTATCGGTCATAATATACCGCATTGATACTTTCCTTGAAATGGACACCGGGTCAGTCTCTATTACAATATAATTCTTTTTGAACTGGTGGTGCCCTGTAAAACCATCAATATATCACACTCACCTCTATTGTTCGTTGTGATATGTTAGATACGGCAATTTCATCAAGCTATAGATGATTTGTATTACTGCGTATATAGATTCTTAATATGGTTTGTTGTGGCTCTTTCCGATGGCCAACGCCTTCTACGGGTTCATAGTCAATATCCTCATTTCCCCCGGGACTTACAGCATTATACTCTTGATGCTGCTTCCTCATAATCTGACGGTTTAAACCTGAGTGGCTGGGTGTCGATGCCCGGTGCAAATCGGTCGAAATGGACATGTCTGCCTAGATGCACGGGCCTTCACTCCCCGCATAATTAATCACACCCCGGAATAATAAGGCGTCAGCTTCGCGTTTGTTGTCCCGATTTGTTGTCACGTTTCTGGCTTTGTGAGAGCCGGGCACAAAAATCCGAACTCCTCCACTCATTCAACCAAGAAGTCCACCACCCACTTCTCCGAAAGCGTTCTCTTTCTCTAAGAACATTCAACCTCATAACGTGATCTCTCTATTTGCTAATATTCACACGATATGGATTGCTACTAGGTGTCATCATCTTTATCTTGAGCCTCACTCAATGAGTAACATCGGCCATGTAAATCCCCAACTCTAGCACCTTTGACCACCCCCGCCCCGTACGTCTCAGCTATGCCAATTTATCATCTTGTACTATAATAATAGTCTTCCGCCTAAGGCTTTCCAATATTCACTTTTGGTGGCGTCCTCCCTGCCCACATGAGTGATAAGCTGAGTTGATCGCCTTGCTCGCTGCTCTATACCTAGCAGTAGCCAATCGTCTCTGCGTTTTCTTCATTTGTCATCAGAAGCTATCAGGTAAAAGATATTTGAAATGCTCTTGTAATGCTGATGAAACCATTTGGCAGCGTTCATATCCCTCACTGATCAGTGTTATTTTGGTGGGGTTGTAAGGACTCTATCCAAAGAAATACACTTGGGGCGTGAAGAACAAATTCTACTATATATATGTGTGTGTATGTATAGAGGAGTCGGAATCCCAACGCAAACGGGATATCTCCTATACAGATAACTCATCATGCTGTTCAACAACATACAGTACGCACTGGGTCTGGTGAAGATACTTTATCAAGCCCACTTTGTTTGGTATATGTGGTGTTTTGTAGGCTTAGCTATTGTTTTTTATTACTTATCGCTCAAATTTAATCGTCAGCTTCGTGATATCCCAGGTCCTTTTTTGGCCGGCTTCACAGGACTTTGGAGACTCTGGGATTTATCAATAGGTCATTCGCCATACAGAGGTTCGTCTGTCCCCATCATCCGCGCACCTGAAAAGAAAGTCGTATAACCAAATCTTGATATTAGGGGTTGAATTACACAATAAATACGGGAAGCTAGTCCGTGTAGGACCCAAACATGTCTCTGTAGGGGATCCCCATGAGATTGCCACTCTTTACGCAGTCGGAAATGACTATGAAAAGACTGCCTTTTATCCAATATGGGCGATTCGTTATGAGAAGAAGCCGCTATTGAATCTTTTTGCAGCCAGTGATGAAGACTATCATAAAAGAATAAAGCGACCTGTTGCTCACGTGTATAGTGTGGCGACGCTGGCACAGCTGGAATACAAGATCGATTATGTATCTAAGCTTTTCGTGAATAGGCTGCGAGAGGAATCTGTCGAAAAACAATGTAAGGTGGATCTCGGCGAGTGGCTCCAGTAAGAACACCTCAGGATAATCATCTAGGTTCCGCTAATGTAGACTGATAGGTGGTACGCATTTGATGTGATTGGAAACTTAACCTTCTCACGAACACTGGGGTTTCTAGAACAATTACGCGATGTTGACAACATGATTTCTTCAATATTTAGTTTTATGCGCTATGCATCTATCATTGGCCAGATGCCAACCTTACATAAATTCCTAGCTGGCAATCCACTTGTACTCTGGCTCTTTCCGGCTATCGAGACCGATAACCCTGCTGTGAACTTTGCGGTAAAGTGTTTGAAAGAAGCAGCCATGGAACCGCCAGACACACGAGATGACTTCCTTTCTCGGTTTCACAGGATAGCCCAAGAGGGGCGAACCGGAGGTCTTGACGGTGGTGCCTTTGGGCCTGCGGACATTGTCAATCATACGAGTGCCAATGTAGTAGCCGGAAGTGATACGACGGCTATCGCTCTAAGAGCGGCGATACATAATATCATTACGAACCCAAAAGTTTATCTAAGGTTGCAACAGGAGATTGACGGGATGGATGCAAGCGGTAAGCTGTCAGATCCAGTTACAGAAGCGGAGGCAAAGCGTATGCCGTACCTTCAAGCAATCATCAAAGAAGCCCTGAGAATTCATCCTAGTGTGGCGATGATATTGGAGAGACATGTCCCACCAGGTGGAGCTACAATATGCGGCAAATATCTGCCTGCTGGCACTATCGTAGGTATTCATCCATGGGTTGTTGCGCGTGACAAGTTAGTCTATGGCGAAGACGCGGATACCTTTAGACCGGAGAGGTGGATTGAAGCAGATAAAGAGAAATTAAAGGTCATGGAAAGGACTTCGTTAGCATTTGGTGCTGGTACTCATGTCTGTATCGGGAAACATATATCATTAATGGTAAGACTTCATTGTTATATCAAAATTATTCTCAGCTCATTAAACCTTCTCCCTCAGGAAATGTCCAAGGTCCTCTCTCAGCTATTCAGAGAATTTGATATTGAACTAGTTGGTCCTAGAAAAGATCTCACAAGTCTTAACCTCTGGTTTCCCGCACAAACAGGTCTCAATTGCCGTCTCTACAACCGTGTGGGGTGTGGAGAAAATCTAAGCTACCTTCAGGCCGCACAAGGGCAGAAGGGCATAGCAGAGGTAGCCTCATAACTTTCCACATAGAGATATCGGTACTAACATTGTCCAAAATAAACCAGGCCGGGTTATAATAAGTCAGTGTAATTGTGATCTAGGTAAACAGCCGTCATGCACGCAAATAAAGGTAATCAGGAGGAAAAGGAAGCACACGCCGAGGTTTAAGTATTAGACTTCAGTGACACATATATTGATTAGTCTCTGTTTAATTCTTAAATAATAAAATGGGAACTGCTGATGGTTCTCGTCCTAATCCATAATTCTCTTCCTCTTTTGATTGTGCACAAGTGCCGGATTTATAAATCGCTGAGGATGAAAAGCTGCGGCGGGTAGAGTCAGTACTAAATTGGGTATAGAAAAGAGGATTAGCCTTTTTGAGACACGACGTCGGAATCTGAGCGGTGGCTAAAACAATAATGGCTGGGAGCACACTAATTACTGAAATCAATTCCTTTGGTCTCCTTGGACTAGTGGGTGCCTCGTAGCCTTTATCTGTAGCTATGAGCGCTTCAGAGATATGACTGCATGCATGCTAATACTAGCTGAGGGTGGCCGAGTAAGATAGCTTGTAAGTATCCATTCGTAGAGTACATGATGTGTTGGATATTCGCCGGGAACATTTAACAGGCCAAGAGTCGAACCGGAGGGATATGAGTCTAAAAGCTTGGATACACATTTTCATGCCCGCTCACCACCGCTGGCAGCCAGTTGAGCAGTCAATTTAACTTTATTATATATATGAACCTATTTCAGCCGATGCTCGTCGCCTGTTACTTATTCAATACAATAACTCGTTAAGTCTAAAGATTTAAACGATTTAAACTAATCTTCACGAAGCATACCCAGTATATTACGATGCTGAGGGATCTCGGCAGATCAAATATCGTAGTAAAGAATTTCCATCGTATAAAATCCGGGCATCGATATGCAGGGTTTAGACTTAGTTGGATACAGTCCAATCAGAGATCTCTCCACGAATGATCAGCCAAGTGCTTGGGGTTCTTTTTCCCGCCTTTGACTTTGACTGGGCACGGTCCTTATTAATATTCTCTCGTGGAAAGAGCGAGATGGTAATTTAACAGACACGGAATATCTTCTATAAAGCGGGACCCGGGTGCGGAAAATTTGCTCTTGGTTTGAGAGGATCCAGTTGTTCGGTCCTAGACAAAACTGTAATCTAACATCACCTCGTCTGTGATCAATACAGAAAGAGGTACACAGCTTCACAGCACTGGTGGAATTTTGAAAATAAAGATCTTTTTGCCAAGTAGCTTGTGATAACCAACGCCGCTATAGCTGGGCGAACTAGCTTGCCTTTTTCCGAGTTTTCCGCTTAGTTTTTGATGCGGAGGTTTGATTGCTGGACATCGTCGGACATCGTCGAACGAAATCCAAGGTATCCGCCAATTCCCGCCACATCCACGCTATTTGTCACAGATTCGGGGTTTCACCGAGTTACAATCATGATGTCTACGGTTTCTTGACCAGTCCATTCGGTTTCACGCTCCTATCTAGTACAGACACGCGTCTGGCCCGTTTTCGTCCGCTTTAGTCCGAGATCCGCTCGATCCCGTTTGGTAGTTGACTGAGCTATGAACTGGTTCATATGGTGTTTCATGATCCGAAATGTGATTACAACAAGTATCTTCCAAAATAAGCATCTTATCTTCAAAACTAGGGTTAGTAAGAGGTTGGTAAGAGAGTGAACTAATGCTAGCCTCCCGTTTGGTAAACTGCTGCAGACAACATCTGTACGAAAGAAAGCATGTTCGCTTGGTACTTGATACAAATAAAATTTTAGCATGTATGGAATACAGATATTGATGTAGTAATGCGGGCTTCTCTGCTATTGCAAGGCTGTGCGTATATTTTTCATGGAATTTGTCATGTTAAAGGGGCCTTTTTTTTTATATGCACAAGTGAAAATTTGTGCCTTTTCCAACACACTCCTGCCCATAATGGCTAGTATACGATATCTGGAAGGGTGTATACCAATGGCAAACCAAGATAGATCCAAAACGACTTTTCTACAATACATCCCTACTCAAAGGTCTCAGGTAACATCTTGTCAAACTTTCCTCTGATATCCTTAGAGAAGCTCTCATCGACCTTTAGCCTTGAAAAAAACTCTTCGCGGGCTCCAATTCCTTCCTCATCAAACCCATAAAGCCGTTTGATATTTCCCTGCGACAAAACGTTGGTCATAGTTAGCCATGCATTCCGTCGTGAATTCGCACAGTCTGTTAATAACGAATCGGATTCGCCCTTCTTAAGAACCCTAACTAAAGCATTTCCGTATGCAAACGCATCGCAAATCCCTCCTGTGAGACCGAGACCTCCAATGGGGTTATTTGACTAGACAGTAAACAATCAGTAAACCTTAACTATGGGTGAGAAAGTGATATCTCATGGAGCATACATGAAGTGCATCACCTGTGAGCAATACCCGGCCCTTTCGGCCTTGCGCAGCAACCTTCTGGGAATTAACGTAAGGTTCAGCTCGCAGTAATTTAAACTGCTTGCTTCCATGTTTCATAAAGCACTCAGGGATTCTCTTCTCAGCTCTTGACATATATCCTTCCTTAGTAGCTGTTAAGTAGGCTGGTTCAATATATGCTATGCGCCATAGTGGCGGCTTGCCGCTTCCGGGACGAGCTCCCCCTTCTTCTTCTCCGGTAAATGCGATTACTCCCCAGTCCACAGGGTCAACGATGAAATTGAGCGGAGCCAGGTTCTCTTCGCTCATGAAATCATAGAGAACATCCGCTCCGATCATCCTCCATGGATATGAGAATCCTTCGAATGGAATGCACATCATACGCCGTACACTGCTGTTAGAACCATCAGCACCAATGACATAATCTGCCTTAATCAACGTTTCAGTAGTAGTAAATCGTTCATTTATCATCACTTTCGCCTGCTCTTCCTCGGGTTGGTCCTGGATTCCAACACACTCTGCTCCATAGCAAACTTCGACGTTTGGATATTTTTTGATCTCATTTAGAATTATCTGGGCCAATTTCCACTGCCCCAGTTGCAACACTCCACCAAACTGGTCAGGCTTGGGATCGTCAAGGGGCAGCTGTGCGAGTGGTTGGCCTTCAGAATCCCGCCACACTATCCCCACTCGATTAAAGAACCCCTCCTCCTGAATCTTGTCAAATATACCAAGCTTGGTGAGAATAGGGACAACCACAGGCATGTATACACACGCCCGCGTTGCGGGCTGCAAATTTGGGTGTTTTTCGACCAGTAGTGTATCAATACCAGCCTTTCCAAGACCGAGAGCCAGGAGAAGGCCTACTGGCCCGGATCCAGAGATTAAGACTGAAGTTTCTGATTTCATAGTTATTTATTGCATATACAAGTATAAAAGGATGTAGTACCTAGATCTATAGAAAAAAANTTCTACGATATATCGTATATATATCACCATATATGCTTAGAGATTGAATTGATTTACTTTCGGTGAAACTCGGACTAAATATTATCAATTGCTGACCGAAGAGGGGTCCTCAGTTGTTAGTAGTGCTATCAGTGCCACAAGATCCTATCTATTGTCTTGGTCGATATTATCATTAGTAATTATGGCAATCCCCGTGACCGAAACACAGCCTAAAGAAGGTGGGAGAGGGGTGTCCAGGACCTGGTGTGGAGGTTGTGGGGTCTGCGGAGTAACACATTGTTCTTACAAACATAATGTGCAGCATTATAAATCTTATTGATTGTTAAATGGCGAATGTTTACAGTACAAGACTTGCAAAGTTGTGGCGTCGTATTAACGTCTCCAATGAAGAGAATATATATCAACAGTCAAGATTGCTACTGGTACTTTCTGCGCGATACGCTCTACTCAGTCGCCACGCCCAGCGCTATCGGATTTATTGATGCGTCGTATAATTCGTTACAAGGTTGTAAGCGCAATAAATGAGGTTATAGGATATGCGGATTTCAGCACATATGCTTGTAAATATAATGCCAGTGACACTCTATAAATACGGATGTCGGAAGTGAAAGTGATACATACTGCCTTACCGGACTGACAAATGCTTTACTAACTCCTTTGTTGACCAATAACGTAAATCCCCATTCAACCGATCACTTTCCCTCTACCTAGATGCTCAACACCAAATATTCAACTAACAACAACGTCTATTTGAATAAATCTAATGATTAGCTAAATTAGGACATTGAGCTTATTATGTCCTACATTTGTACATTCTAAGCACTTTGATGGCCATCGTGGTGATGTTAGCAATGAATTCTTGGATGTCAAAGGATTGGTGACTTCTGATACATTTTCTACTATAGCACTTAATTAAGCTGATATTTGAGCTTTTTACCTTGTGAAAGAGCTTATATAAACTAATTGTTTTTTAGATTTACATAGTTTTCATTGCATTGAAGTATTTGCAACTTTCAAATCTTCGATTTCTTTAATTAAGAATACTATATTATGCATAGCTAATTTACACCTTTTGACTAGTTGATTTAAAGCTATTTAAGTAAACATAAAAAAGTTATTTCGTTCTCTAAGTAATTGTTGAATAGTCTAAGATTGCAATTACAGTTAAACAAAGTTATAAAATGTTTCTAGAACTTATTATACTTTAAAATTATTATTATAAGTATTCTCTGGAAGTATAAGAGTTTTNGTCAGCTTGAACATACAATTTAGTTAATATACATTTTAGTTTATATAAAATTAATCTAATAGTTATAAATCTATTCTGAATAGTTGTTAATTTGAAAGTTTGTTAATGTATAATTGAATATAACTTTAAAAAANCTCTTCTTGTTAATATACTGAATTTTATTTTGCACTTTACCTTCAAGTTAAGCATTATATATATGTTTAAAAACTAAAAAANTAAGTGATATCAAGAAATTAAAGAATATAAGATAAATAAAGAAGTATACAAATTAGAATAATCTTATGCTAAAAGTAAAATAAGTTAAATTTAGATATTATATAACTTTTATAATTATCAAGGATTAACATACAATATTAACCTTTAGTTTTGTCTTTAATAATAAGTTTAAAGGTTTTCTTAAGCTATTCAAGGTTAATTTAATTATTTGTCTATTTATTATTACTCTGTTTATCTCTTTAACCTTTAAGTAATAAATTATTTAAAGTTAATTAATAGTATTTTCCTTTAAAAATAATCAAAGGTAATAATGCTTATTTATAAGCATTAATTAATTTAACAATAATAACTTATTTATAATTTCCAAGTTGTAATAATAAAGATTTACCAAAGTAATCAAAGGTTATAACTACTTTAGTAATAATAATGTTACAAAATTACACTGTCCAGGTCACTGGATAGCTAAGGGTAAGGTAGATGTTCAAGGACAGCGGAAATATGTAATACATAAGTAACTAAGTCAAGGATAGGATCTAGTAATGTATTTAGGTTGAACACAAGGAGTCTACTTTTATGTTCTTATAATATGCTTATATAGATAACGAAGTACAGTTGGATCACAGGATCTACAGATCCTCAGATCCCTATGAATCCTTAAATCCTAAGATCCTAGGATCCACATCATATAACCTTTAACTATTAGGTTCTTTATGTACATTTGTTATGTACTGAGCCTCAAGCTTACACCAATTAACTTATTTGGTAAAACCTATAACATTATCCCCTTTCTGCATTAGTATTACCTTAATGCTTAACTATTATCATGAATGATCTAATTACTTGTCAACTTATTCCTTCTTTCTAATATACTACCAAAACATTCATGTTCTAATAACATTATTCCAGGAGAGAAAAGAAGATTAAGAAAACTAAAAGAGCAAGAAAATCTCAAGGATTATATTAATAACATTGATTTCAAAATAATGCCTTGCTCTTATTATAAGAGAAGAGGCTTTTCTTGTAAAATGGCTTCTAACTCTTCTCATTGTAGTAAATACGCTTATAAAGGCTATAAATATGATGACAAGAACCTTTATATCTCCTCCTAAGCTTCTTACAAGCAAGAGTATAACCAGCTTACCACTAAGAAGGAGAAAATAACCTAGATGTTAACTAAAGGCATTGCCTATCTAGTATACCTTAAGAAATAGTAAGTCTTTTCTTCATAAGAAAGCAAAGGAAATAGTTCATTACAACTTGAAGACGTTAGACAAGCTAAACGTTAAGGAAGAGAAAGAAAGGCAAGGGAAACAAAGTTCTCTCTAACCTTAAAAGTCATATTCCACCAACTCAAACATAGCTTCTTCCTTTACTGTCAACCTCTTCTTCTTTGACCTTGTGATTTCATCACTTGAAAATCCGTTTTAGGATAAGTTTGACAATATGCCTTTAATAACTCCTTACAACTCATGAGATTAGAAATAAATTTTTATCTATTCTTACTCTCTGAATATCCTATTTATTTAACTAAGTATTGCAGTTTCTTATAATACATCTTATAACTGATGATTTTCTTAACTTCATATTCTCTTTCCAGATCAACTTCTTCTAGCATTAGAGTTTAAGCGTTTTCAAGTGCTAGTTTAAGAAGTAAAACATAAAAAACAAAATGTATTTTAATTGTTGTTAATAATTTCAATTTATATATTAAAAGTTTATAAACTTCTTTGATTTTGTATAATCTTATCTTTACCTAGTCCAGTTTATCACTTAGTCTTATTGTTTTAATGTTTTTTCTAAGAAGATAAACTTTATCCTCNTTTTTTAAATGTTAATTCCATCAAGTATCTATAATCATAATACTTCTTTATTCTTTCCTTAGTATATTAAAGTAATTTTCCAATTTCTTCTTACATTTCTTCAATTTGCTTTACACAGATCTTTGTAGATTCACTTATAGATTCCAATTCTAATCTAGTACAAAATCTCTTTAGTTCTTGTCTGTAATTCATATAAAATGAAGTAATCTTAATTGATTCATATAGTGTACCATTGTACATTATCTTTACTATTAACAAGTAATCAACTTAATTGTCTTGATCATAATTAATATAATATCTTAAGTATCCTTTTAACTATCCATTTAAACATTCTGTTTTTCTGTCAGTTTGTAAATGCTATACTGTTAACAACTTCCTCTTAACTCTTATTCTTATTGTTATTATCTCTTAAAACTTAAATGTAAATCTAATATCTTTATCAGAGATTATTTGTTTTAATAGTCTTCATTAAGACATTATTCTGCATAAGAATATATCAGTTACCTCTTTTACTCTTCAAGTCTCTTTGAACAATTYAAATATTATAAAMTTAGTATAATGTTCAATAACTACAAAGATAAAGTCATACTCRACCTTTGTTATAYRATCTGTRRAAACTAGTARTTTCAYAAYAAAATCYTATYCAATTARTTCTTATARATTRTYARGTATCTRTATAAAGTRTAATTRTCCTTAAGGYTTCYTTCTTAGATTCTTAACCTTCTTATARATTTCRYATTCYATRATTACTTTYTTWAYTATYAACTRTAGTTTTACAATAAAGTAATTCTTATTGATTTGGTAATAATATCAGGCTACTCTTATATRTYYATTRTATAATAAGCTATATTATTCTCTRACAAATTCTTCTGTYAATTTGGTTAGTATGTATAACCTCTTGTTCTTATACCAAATGTTTTCAATTTTCTCCTACTTACCCTTGGTCATATCTAATAATACATTTCCTTCTCTTTYCTTTTCARTTRCTTTACTGATCAAATCAGCTTAGTGTTTRTYTGTTATTRYTRTGATGRCCATAAGTTRTCCYCTATTRTATACTAAGAATCCTTYTTTGTCTTCYTTYAATATTAATTTACTTTTTTCCTTTTCTTTAGCTGAATACTCAAGTTTCTAACTTAAAGTATCTGCTTTTCTATTGTTTTCACCCTTAACATGAGTAATCTTGAAATTATACTCAGATAATTTCTTTGCTTATTATACTTACTTAGTATTTAATTACTTAGTTGTTATAAAGTACTGAAGGTTATGATAATCCAAAAGTATATTAATTGTTTCACTGGATCCAATAGCATATACCTGTTAATACTTCAGAGCTTTTACAATAATTAACATTTCCTTATCTGATGTTTGATAATTCCTTTTAACAATGTTTAGTTTCCTTGACTAAAATGCTAATAATACTTAGTAATGTCATTTACTAATCTGTTGTGATTACAATAACATAACTCTTAATATTACATCAAAGATATTAATTTCAATTCTTATTCCTCTTTTTAAATCAAAGATCCTCAAGAAGTTTCCTTTTATAAAGGCATCCTTAATACTTTGGAATACTTCTTTTATAGTATTATTCTATTCATAGACTTAATCTTTCTTTGTAAGTTCAGTCAATAGTATAAAGATCTTAGAATAGTCTTTCACAAATCTCTAATAATAATTAATTAGCTTTAAGAAACTTTGTAATTGCTTAATAATCTTAAGTAATTCTCATTCTTTAATTGCCTGAATCTTGTTATCAAGGGTTTTTATTCTTTCTTCAGAAATACAATATCCTAAGAACTAAACTTATTCCTTGTAAAATTCACATTTTACTAGTTTATAGTATAATCTTACCTTTTACAATGTTTGTAGAATAAGCTTAACATACTTTATATGTTCTTCAATACTCTTCAAGTATATGATTATATTATCAAGATATACTATTATGAATTTCTCTAAGTATTTTTTTAATATCTAGTTTATTATTCTTTATTATGTTATTAGAGTATTGATTATACTGAATATCATAACCAATAGCTTGAATAATCTGTATTTTGTTTGAATAACAACTTTCTACTTGTTACTTTTTTTTAATCTTAACTAGATTAAACATTAACTACAAGTCTAACTTGATGAATATAACAACTCCTTTTAACTTGTCCATTATTGAATTTATCAATGATAAGGGGTATTAGTCTTTCTTAGTCTTATTATTCAAGTGTTTATAATTATCATAAAGTTATCTTAACAGATTATCTCCTTTCTTTGTATAATGCAGTAGTACTCTAGCTTTGTTGTAACCTTCTTTGTACAAGCCTTTAAGTATCATTTTCTCAAGTAACCATTTCTTTGTTATCTTATCTTTAATAAGAGTTGTTTGATAAATTAGTTTATAAGTTAGTCTAAACCTCTTTTTAAGCTTTATCTTATGATCTTATAGTTTATACTCAGGTAAGGCTGAATCATCAGGTCTCTTTATGAATAACTCTAGTTATTCATAGTATTCTTCAAGTATATATTTTATGATGTTATTAACATGGATAACTCTTAAAAACACAATTTCTTCTAAGAAGATAATTATACTTATTCTTCAATCAATTATTAAATTATATTTTCTTATCCATTTAATCCTTAATATAACTTGATATGTTCTTAACCTTATAATATCAAAAGATATCTTTTCTTGATGACTTTTATTATACTTTATATCTAAGTTCTAAGTTTGAATATCAATATACTTCTGAACCTTAGTATTATTTATTAACAATATCAAGTAACTGTTGTTCTTGACTTTTATGTTAAGTTCAAGTTATTTTACAACTTGTTCACTGATAAAATTCCTTTTAACTCTTGAATTGATCAAGGCCTTCATTAGCTTTTTACATAGTTTTATATCTATGTATAATGAACTTCTACTGTTCATAAAGTAAAGATTAATGTTTTTAATATTGTTAACTAAAACATTATTAGTGATTTTTAAATCTTCAATATTCTCTTGAAATTCTTCAAATAATGTTATTTGCCTTATAGTAAAGTTCTTCAACTTTAATCTATTTAAGCTTTTGTTGTTTATGAATGTATATACATTTTATACTCATTCTGCTATTTCATTTTCAAGGTGTTCCCTTATCTTAATAATAAAAACATCACTTATTATAAGAATTCTTTTTACAGAATTTAAAGGGTATATTGTTATTTTATAATTAAATTGTTCATTGATTCTTTATAATAATTCATCTTCTTCTAGTAAAACAATAAGTACTTTCAAAGGTAGTAAATCTTCTTTTAGTTCATTAATTATAAATAGAGCTTTTTCATCTTAGTTAACTTGTTTAACAATAATCTTAACTAGTTCCCTTTGTTCTTGTTAAGTATAATATTATTCAACTTCTGATAATTGTTCTACTGACTTTCTTAAACTTTAGATTTCTTTATATTATGTTTTTGCCTTTACTTAGTCTTGTTAATAAGTTATTATTAGAAGTCCTTTATGTTATATATTGTATCTTCCTTATACAACATAGCTTAACCTTTCTTCAATTACCATCTAAGCATTCTTAGGTATCTAATCAAAATTATCTTGGATTTAAGTTCTTTTTATTGACAAGAGGAATTTGTATAATTCCTTCTTTATAATAATACTTTAAAGATTAGTCTTATAAACAAGAACAAGGTTTTTAATATCAAGTTTACATGCTTTAATAGTCATTTCTTCTTATTATACAGTTTAGAAAAGTTAACTTCTGTTTAAGATCTCTTATCCTCTTAATCCTCTTATATTAATTATAAGATAATATTTCAAGACTAATAATTCTCTAGAAATAGAATATTATTCTGTTAGTATAACTTCGAAATCTGTTAACATAATCATTTAAATTCTACTGACTCTTGAAAGTGATCTTTATTTGCCTTAGCCTTTATTTTGGTTATTATCTCAAGAGTATTTTAAACGTTAAGTTCTTGTTATAAGTACAAAGTTTATTTTAAGGATTCTTGTTATTATCATCTCATCTGTATTAGTTTTAACAGTAAGTTCTAGTATAATTACTAAGTCTTATTATTCTTCTTCTTCTTCTAAGGAATTCTTTTCTTTGTTTAAGCTTTTTTNCTTTTAATAATTTTAATAAGATATCTATGATTCTTAGGATTCTTATAACTCTAACTTTAACTAACACATTTGCTTTGTTGTCCTTCTTATAAGTATTTGCTATGTGTCCAGACATTCTACACTTGAAGTATAACTTGTTTTTTCTTCTCTTATCAAGTTCTTTAAAAGAGATCTTAAAGGAATTCCTTTTCTTGCTTCTTCTTTCAAAGTATTTCTTTCCTTTCCCTTTAAAGGTCTTTCCTTTCTTCATAACATCTAACTTTATAAGGTTTTCATGATCTTTCTTTTTGTTAGTCTTCCTTTTGTTAAAGTAAGACTTTCCTTTCTTGTCCAAGATCATCTTATATTATTCATTTCTAATCTTAATAGATAAGTTAACAAAAGCGTTGAATGTGATGATTATAGGTTGTTAGTACAATTCTTCTTTAATGAAGTCCTTCAATCTAGTCTAGTATTAGTGTATATATACCTTTTCCCCCTAGTTAACTAATACTGTATACTAGTAATATAACATTATATATTTGCTAAGGCTTTTGGTTTGTTTAAGGTAAACTAATTATCTTTTAATATTCTTTTTTTTTTGTTAACATTCTTATACAAGTATTTGAGTTCTCCTATGTAGTTTTCCTAACTCTTAAAGATATTCCTTACTCCTTAGTTTATTATTCCTCTGTTTGTAATAAACTATTTGTCCTTAAAGAGTTAAAACTAGGTTTTAACTACTCCTTTTAAGTATGTAAACACTTACAGAACCTTATGCATATCTCTAAGCAGTAGATGATTATTCAACATCAAATAAGTTCTTATCTGAGTAAGGTATACTTTTAACTTCTTTTTGTCCTTATAAAACAGATTTAGTTTAATGATTTTGACTTTTCTAAGGGTTATTATTAGAGCTTGCTTAACATTACTCTCTAGTTCAAAGTCTAGGTTAAGGTTTAGACTTAAAGCTTTTAACACTTAAATTAGTTCTAGGTTAAGTTTAAATAATAAAGGTGTTAACTTCTTCTTCAAAGCTTTTAATAATTCTTTAATAATTGATCCTTTTGTTAACTTAATAATTTGCTTTGATAGCATAACAACTTCTTCTAATACTCCTTATTAGATGTTAATTTCCTTGATAGTCTGATTCTTATCTTAGTCTTCTTCAAAGCTATCCTTTGAACTTTCCTTAGATATTTCCTTAGATCCTTCTTCAGATTCTTCTTCAAAGCCTTCCTCAGAACCTTCTTCAGGTTATTGTTCATTATTGTTATTTACTAATATGTCTGTTTTTAAATCCTAATTTATCAAGATAAGCAGTGTTTAAAATGTTACAAAATTACACTATCCAGATCATTGGATAACCAAGGGTAAAGTAGATGTTCAAGGACAATGGAAATGTATAACATATAAGTAATTAACTAAGTTTAAGGTAAGGTCTAGTAATGTATTTAAGTTGAACATGAGGAGTTTACTTTCATGTTCTTATAGTATGCTTATATAGATAATGAAATCCAACTAGACCTCTTAGACCCTCTAGGTCCCTTAAGTCTATGGACCTCTTAGACCTCTCAAGTCCCCTAGGTCCTAATCAGGTTACATGATCGTTAAGTTCTCTATATACACCTTGCTGTGTATCAAGCCTTAGGCTTACACTAATCATTGTGTTATGGTAAAACCTATAACAACTATTAACTAAACTTATAAAGAAAGATTAAGCTTATGAATGGAATAATATTATAAAAGAAGTATTCCAAAGTATTAAAGATGTTTTTGTAAAAGGAAGTTTTTTAAGAATCTTTAATTTAGAGAAAGGAATAAGAATCAAAATAAATACTTCTGATATAACATTAAAAGTTATGTTATTATAATCATAACAAATCAGTAAACAACATTACTAAGTATTATTAGCATTTTAGTCAAGAAAGTTAAATACTACTAAAAGAAATTATTAAACATTAAATAAAGAAATGTTAACTATTATRAAAGCTTTAAAGTATTAAAGAGTGTATATAATTAAATCCAGTAAAATAGTTAATATACTTTTGAATTATTATAACCTTTAATACTTTATAACAACTAAGCAGTTGAATGTTAAGCAAGTATAATAGGCAGAAAAGTTATTTGAGTATGATTTTAAGATTATTTATGTTAAAGGTGAAGATAATAGAAGAGTAGATACTCTTAGCTGGAAATCTAAGTATTTAGCTAAAGAGAAAGAAGAAAGTGAACTAATATTAAAAGAAGATAAGAAAGGATTTTTAGTATACAATAAAGGACAATTTATGGTTATTATAGTGATAACAGATAAACATTAGGCTGATTTGATCAGTGAAGTAACTGAAAAGGAAAGAAAAGGAAATGCATTACTAAATATGACCAAAGGCAAGTAGAAGAAAACTGAAAACATTTGGTATAAGAATAAAAGGTTATATATACTAATGAAGTTAGTAAAGGAATTTGTTAAAGAACAACATAACCTATTGTATAATGGACATATAAGAGTAGCTTGATGTTATTATCAAATTAATAAGGATTACTTTATTATGAAATTACAATTAATAGTTAAGAAAGTAATTATAGAATACAAGATCTATAAGAAGGCTAAGAATCTAAGAAGAAAGCTTTGAGGACAATTATACTTTATATAGATACTTGAAAATTTATAAAAGCTAATTGGATAGGATTTTATCATGAAATTATTAGTTTCCATAGATTATATAACAAAAGTTAAGTATAACTTTATCTTTGTGGTAATTAAACATTATACTAATTATGTAACATTTGAACTATTCAAGGAGACTTGGGGAATAGAAGAGGTAATTGATATATTCTTATGAAGAATAGTGTTTTAATAAGGATTACTAAAACAAATAATCTTAGATAAAGATATTAGATTTATATTTAAGTTTTAGAAAACAATAACAATAAAAATAAGAGTTAAGAGGAAGTTGTCAACAATATAACATTCATAAACTAACAGAAAAACAAAATGTTTAAATGGTTAGTTAGAAGGATACTTAAGATATTATGTTAATTATAATCAAGACAACTAAATTGATTACTTGTTAATAGCAGAAATAATATATAATAGTATACTACATGAATCAACCAAGATTACTCTATTCTATACAAATTACAAATAAGAACTAAAAGGATTCTGTATTAAACTAGAATTGGAATTTATAAGTAAATCAACAAAGATTTGTACAAAACAAATGGAAGAAATACAAGAAAAGATTGGAAACTTACTTTAATACACTAAAGAAAGGATGAAGAAGTATTATGATTATAAATACTTAATAGAATTAATGTACAAAAAAGGGGATAAAGTTTACCTTCTTAGAAAAAACATCAAAACAACAAGACTAAGTAATAAACTAGACTAAGTAAAGATAAGACTATATGAAATTAAAGAAGTCTATAAGCCTTTAACATATAAATTGAAGTTACTAATAATAGTTAAGATATATCTTGTCTTCTATATTTTACTTCTTGAACTAGTACTTGAAAACACCTAAACTTTAATATTAGAAGAAGTTGATTTAGAAAGAGAATATAAGGTTGAGAAAATCATTAGTTATAAGATGTATTATAAAAAACTATAATACTTGATTAAATGGATAAGATATCCAGAAAGTAAGAATAGATAAGAACCTACTTCTAATCTTATAAGTTGTGAGGAGTTGCTGAAGGTATATTACCAAGCTTATCTTAGAACAGATTTCCAGGCAATAGAATTGTAAGGTTGGAGAAGAAGGGATTAACAACAAAGGAAGAAGCCTTGCTTGTATAAGCAGAACATGACTCTTCAGACAGTTTCTCTTGCCTCTTTTTCTCTTCTGCAGTGTTAAGTTCATTTAAATACTTCAAGCTATGTTAGGCTATCTTATTCTTTTGCTGTTGAAGAAGAGTTTGTTGCTTTTGTAAACAAAGGATTTTGGCTATGGCTTCTTCTTCTTCTACTTGTAATTTGTCTATGGATTTTTCCAAGGACTTTTAGTCCTAAGAATGAGGAATATTCTTATCCTAAGAATCAGAAGACATATTATAAGAACGCTTTGTATGTATGTACTCAGAATACTATGAGGACTTCGAGAGGTTTACAACACACTTTTAATTCTTCTTGGAGTAATAAGAACAAGGATCCATATTATTACTAATGTCCTTAATAGTCAAAGTAAGAGTAACCTTTTCTCTTTTCTTTCTCTCAAGATTAGAAGGAAGGAAAGGGCAGGAATGCTTTGAGGGCATATTGAAGAAAGAAGAAGATTAACAAACAAATGAAATAATTCATGATGATGAGTTAAGCATCAAGGTGATGCTAGTGCAAAAAGGGGATAATGTTACAGGTTTTACCTAACAAGCTGATTAGTGTAGGCCTGAGGCTTAGTACATGAAAGATGTACATAAAGAACTTAACAATCAGAAGTTACATAATGAAGTCTTAAGATCCTTAGAAGACTTCAGAGGACTTTAAGGACTTTAAAAGATCTAGTAGAATTTCATTATTTATATAAGTATACTATAAGAACATAAGAGTAAACTCCTCGTGTTTAACTTAAATATATTATTATATCTTACTTTCGACCTAATAACTTACTTGTATATTATACATTTCCGTTGTCCTTAAACATCTACCTTACCCCTGCTATCCAGTGACCTGGATAACGTAGTTTTATAACAAATTTGAAGAAAGTAACATTATTATATTAATAATATACAAATATTTAAAGAGGATTATGTTAATTATTAATAGAACAAATTAATTTATAAAAAAATAAGTAAATGCTCTTATAATATAATTACTTGATTTAGACTAGAAAATCTTAAGTTCATTGCTAACTTTTAAAAAGTAATATTTAAATACTTAAATACTTGATTACTCTTCAGTATATCTTATTATTTACAAATAAACAGATAATTAAAATGTATAAACTAGAATATTAAACTTGTATTACATTATTACATCAGTTTATTTAGTAACTTAAAGAGATAAAAAGAAGTTCTTTTACATATTTAACATTATCTTAATAATATAATATTATCAACAATAAAGAAATTACTTAACAAAATCATTTATAAATTTATTTTAAATGATACTTTATTGTCAGTTCATTTGTAACACAAAGTACAGTACACAATTATATATAATATACTTGTTATGCTATTCTATGGTTCTTCTATGATTAGGGGTAAGAGAGCGAAGCTATAAGAGCTTCGCTTATTCTCACTACCTAATCAGGACTAGCTTACAAGGGCACATGAATATCATGTGTACATAACCATTATTCTACCAACATTAGAATTACTTTAAAAATGACCATATGCTATAGCTCTCAAAACGCTCAAATCTGTAAAGTTTTCCCAATCATATACTAATTGCCTAATTGAGAATAACTCTGAATCCCTCCTCCATACAATTCTCCGTTCTGCTGCTTATACTGTCATGTTCTACCTACTTTACCACTTCTAATTGCACTTTATTCGTATCTAACAACTGTTTCAGAGTGTTAGATGGCTTTCCTTTGGTCATGGAATCAGCTGGATTTATAGTTCCTTCAATCCATTGTACCTCAACGATCTGACGTCGTTCATATGCCTGGCGAAGGCATATCATGTCAATTATAAACCACTTTTCCTGTGTAATTCCCAACTTGACGAGGTAATCGTACAATGACCTTGAATCTGTACATATAACCAGTAGGAGGTCGATTTCGAGGATTCCTTTGATGGTTGACTTGATCACAGCTCCCATATCAAACCTATAAGCTATTCCATAAAGTTTTAAGGCTAAAACACTGTGTATAACCCTCTTGCACTTGACCAACGTCCAATGTAGCATATTCACATTTCCCTTCCAGTCTGCAAGTGCTATGATATAGCTAATTTGTGATGATAAGTCTTTGTTATTCACAAATAAGGCGTCTGTAAAAACTAATAATTATAACGTCTTCTTATTAAGCTTAATGAATTGTATTCTCCTGGCAGCATTCTGGATCTGCTATTATAAGTGTTTATTCAACGATTTCATGTCTTCTTGGCTAGGATCGATAGCCTGAGCAGCTACTGATAAATTGTATAACACTTCTAGTTGGCAAACTGAAGCTATATATGCTCCTTAAGTATATTGTGCAATATATTACTCCTTAGTGATAAGGTTCTAGTGTACAGTTCCTTATAAGCTTGTTGTAGTAGCTGATTTCCTGGTTATAAGTTGTAGATTAACATATTAACACTCTTAAGTAAGTGAAATTCTAGTATTGTTCAGTTGTATAATATCCTCATTGAACTTGATTCCCTTTCTGGTAGTCAGCATTTTGTGTTCTTTTGCTAGAAAGTTAACCTTTTTCAGTTGTTCTTACTTAAGTTCAGCAAATTAAGTGTCTCCAACGAACAAGGTATCATCAGTTTAAAGCCTTATAACACCGAAAGGTTCAGTACTGTACAATAAGCAAAGGTTGTATGTTGACGGTTTCATGGTAAGCACCTCAACATAGTAGGAGTGGTAAATCTAGAACTAGTGGTTTTCAACTTTAAGGACTTTGTAAAATGGTTTCATAACCTGTAAAATTAAACCTTCGCAGAGACTGAGTTGTTCTGTGAGCTCTGGAGGTGGCTATACATAGAAATCCTGATTCAACAAGGTAGTAAACTGTACATACACCTGTGAAATGTCTTATAAGTACAAGCTCATGTTTTTGTGCTCTATAACAACAATGCAGAGAATAATACACTAGCTAACATGTTAAATGATAAGTAATTAGGTCAAAACAAACTTCTTCTCATCATCCTTGTAGGCTTGTACTACAAGGCATGACTTTTCAAAAGCTTTTTCAATTCTCTTATTTTTAATTTCATTTATAAACTTGATGTTGAATATATATATACCATTAAGTATGTTTTGAGGATTTACAATCTTGAAAACGCTCTTTTCAAATAATCCTGATATTTTAACTTGATATGAAGTTGCAAATTAGGGTTCTAGTTCTTCCTCTTACAAGAAAGCAATGATTTCAGGGTATTTGCAAGGTCTTCTACATTTACACTTTACTAATAGCATTAGTAGTAAAATGACAACTATAGTTAACTTGTTAAACTCCTCTTAATACTCTTCAGTGGCTGTAGTTTCTGGTTCTGGTTCTAGTAGCTTGATTCCATCGATTCCTTCTGTAAGTATAAAGTATAGTTTTACAACTGTTAACCTGAATGGTGTATTCTTACATAGAAGTGTTAATATACATGTTTCTCCATTTATACTTACAAGCTTGTATAACCCTTCCCAACTTCTATTTTAGCTTGTATTTCCTACTCTTCACACAAGAATGTCTGAATTTAATAGTAAGTTATGAATAATACTTACATCAAGGTTGTTATGCATGTTGATCACATCTTGTACTTGCTATTTTGCCCTGATTTTGCTAATTTCCTCCATAGCCTTCTTGATTATCATAACTCTCTAGTTAACAGTTAAGGCTAGAATGTCAAGTTCTAACATGCATAAGTAAGTGTTATAAACTAATAGTATAAGGACAAGTCTGTTAGGTCCTACAAAATCATTAACAGCTTTGAATGTTATTTGTAAAGTTATATCCTTATCAAGATTGCAGATTTCAATTATAATTATCTAGTAAGCATATTATACAAGTGTATAATATTGTTCAACATAGTTAATTGAATTATAAACTTCTACTAAAACTACTTTCAAGGTTGTTCTTATGGTTATAACACTTTGCTGGAATTCCTTACTGACGAAGTTCTTTCTAGTGTCAGTTATAATCTAGTCTAAAGGTCTTAAGTAAGTGTTAATCTAACAAGCTTGTAAGGCATCTTAAGTATACTTTATACTGATATTTTAGAGTTATCTACTAACTTGGTAATATGTTCCCTTGTTGATGATATAGAGTATTGGTTTGTTGTTAATGTAAAAGACATCAATGATAATAGAGTAGTTGAAGGTAATGTTATTTTGTAAGTTGAATTTGAATCTTCTTAGCGATTTTTTATAGTGTTAGTAATAGGTATAAAACTTGGTAAGGTATTCTAATGTGTTTTTGTCGATATTATAGCCTGCACAGTCTAATATACATTGTAATCTAGTTATTGACAGGTGGCCAAAACGTCAGTGTAAACGTTGTAATTCTATGTTGGTCAAGAAACAAGGGTCTTCCTTCAGTGAATTGAAGATGAGAGCTTGTAAGAAGATGTCCTAAAGGAGAAAGCTATGGCCAAATCGTTGTACAACCAGTACATTTCCTTGTGGGGTAACTAATTGGTTTGTAAGGTTGTTGAAATATATGCTCAATTGATCTATATCTGTTAAGTATAGTAAGAAGGGTGTGGTTGACATAATCACATGGAATTCAATTTGCTCAATTAGTGTATTCATTAATATAAAGCTTATCAAAGTTGTACTCCTGATTCTAAATTGTACTTTTACTATGCCTTTGGTAGTTGTATCAAGCACTATAGATTGGTTTATTCATTATAGAGCTTTGAATTAGCTGTAATTGGTTGTAAAGTTTATTGCAACTCTTGTATTGATCATGATTTTATGAAATTGCCTTAAATCGTACTTTGTTAAGCTTGTTATACTAAACACTTCTGTTGTGGTTGTTGTAAAGGCTTTTAGGTCAATATTCTAGGAATAGGTTTCAGTTGTTAACACCTTAGCTGTTAGTTGGTGTAAGAAAGTGTTATTGGCTAGTTCTGTAGTAATCAGAGTAGTTAAATCCACTAGAATACTTCTACATGAGGTAAAGAATGCAAAATCACTTTGTTCAAGTTCTTCAGGTTTTGAATTAAGGTTGTTGTTAGTATTGTTAACAAAAAGGGTTTCAAAAGTAAGGTTTAATTCCTCCTCAGAATCGTCGCTTTTACAATTGGTAACATATTGTTGAAATCGCTTTTCAAAGTGTTGTTCGGAGTCATGGACGTTAAAGTTAAATCAGTTTGTGTATTTAGTTTTAAAATGTGCTTTTTCAGCATCTTACTCCTCTTATAAGTGTTTCTATGATTGGCAACCTTCCCTTTTGCATATAAAACACCTTCCCCATGTCTAAGGACATGGAGTAGTATGTCTGGAGCCTCACGAGTAGTATTATTAGCTTATTTCATGATTGATATAGTAATAACAGTCTGTAAAGTAGGTTTCACCATGGTGTTCTTATTCCTTTTCCTTTTTATACAACATGATAGACGAGTGGAGTTTGTTGATAAGTTGCTTTAAGTCTCCTGGTGGGTCTGAAATGGCATATCTACATGCTGGAGATCCTTGGCAAGTAGTAATCAACTTCTCGTGGAGAATATTAATTGTCCTGTAGGCTAGCTAGAAGTTGTATTAGAGTTCTTAGAGCTTGTTAATGAGCAATTACACGTTTTCAAGCGTTGTTTTCCTAAGGTTTCTGACTATAACTAAAGCTAACATTATACTTTCTTATTCAGTGTGGATTTGACGATAATATATAAGNTTTTTTATAAAAGTTGTATAAGTAGGTATATGCCTCTTTGAATGTATGTTTAACAAGGTTATTAGCAATAAAATAACCTTTTACTAACCTTGTTAACATAGTAAAGAACACTTTAATATAGAATTCTTCTAGTAATTCTACTTGTTCACAGTAACTCTTGAAGATCATCAACTTGTATTCAAAGTTACTAGTTATTCTATTGTATTTCTAGTTTTCTATGTACATTTTGATAATATCAAAGACTTGTTTTATGTACACAAGTCAAGTTGAAGGTAATAGTAATAGGCTAAGCTCGTAGTTAAGGTTATGGTTTTGTTGTAGTCTATAAAACTATTGTTCACTTTGAAGGGTTATAAAGGCACTTGATTCTTAGCTTGTGAATATAAAACTAGGAACTTTAAGACTAATTTAAGAGTTTGTAAGTTGAATAGTTTTAAAGAGTATAATGACCATAAAGGTGATAAGTTCCTTTTGGAGGTTGTGAAGAATATCTCTGAGGTCCTCTTCATCTTATACATGTTGTTCTTCCTCTTATAATACATCTACAAGAGTCTAAACGATTGTAATGTTCTTGTTGTTATACATTACTTGTACACTATTATAACAAAGGTAATTGTGTAAGTCTTATAACTCTTTCTAGGGAATTATTCTGAAGTGGTTGATAATAAAGTCCTTGAAATCATCTTAAAACAAGTTTTAAAGGTCTATGTCACTTCTCTTGTCAAGACAGTATTTATAAACTTTAGTTTCTAAGAATTCAAGTTAGTTGTTCTTCATAAGTCTAATCATTATTCCTTATTTCCATTTCTTGATTTATACTTCTTAATTCACTCTTATAATACTTTCCATTACCTTTATAACAGTTTCTGGTTTATTTTCCTTTATATTCCTTATTATGTCTCTTATTTCCATTATGTTTCCTGTTGTTCTTAAGTTGTATATGTATGGTCTACTAGTATTAGTATAAGATACTTAATTGGCTGTAAAACAAAACTGGTTACACATGAGTATAAAGAGTATTTATCTGCAAGTAATAAACTTTATAGTTATAAAGGCTTAGACAGAAGTTTTTCAAAGGTATAATAACTTCTTGGTTTTCTTGAACATAAAGTTCCATAAACTCTTAGAGTTCTTTTGTATGCTTGTAAAAGCTTGTAATTCTGTAATGAAAGTGAAAGTAAGGTGAAAGATTGTAGTTTTGGTAGCTTGACATGTTGTTTCTAGTCTGAAATGAAAGATATAAAGAAAGTAGTGGTTTTTGAATNAAAAATTGATGAAAATNAAAAAGTAGAAGAGTGGTTTTTCAAATAGAATTAATCAATTGTTTGACTATGCAACTCTGTAAGTGGACTGCCTGACATTCAACTGAACATATTGTTTTTGGCAAAAACAAGTTTAACAACAACAGTTATGAAAAGGGACTGCTGAATGTCCTACTGATCAAGCTATAGTTGTTGAATAATTATTTCCCCCTTCGACTAAGGTAAATTGCAACTTTGTAAGAGGACTACCAAATGTCTTACCGAACAAGTTATAATCTCCTGAGATTCAGCTTTAAAAGGGGACCACCGAATGTCCTACCGATTAAACGATAATCTCCTAATCTGTATGTACAAACTGATCAGTGTCAGTTCACCTGTAGCACGAAGTACAGTATGCAATTATATATAATATACTTGTTGTGCTATTCCATGGTTCTTCTATGATTAAAGGTAGGAGAGTGAAGCTGTAGGAGCTTTGCTCGTTCCCACTACCTAATCGGGACTAGCTTACAAGGGCACGTGAATATCACGTGTACATAACTACTATTCTACTAACATTTATATTTACTTTAAGATTTTATCATATAATCAATTATCAATACTTTACTTATAAGAATAGAAATAATAAATATAATTGTAAAAGTTATAATTATATAAAAGAAAAATTATAATACTTAATATAAGCTTATATTATTTTGAGTAAATAATAAAGTTTATATTAACTTATATAAAGAATATAATATATTATTAATAGTTTTATATAAAGTAGCTTAACAATAAGTAAGTCTTTTTATAATCTTAAAAGTTTAAGTATATTGAATAATTATTCTTTAACATTAAAGAATATATTTAGTATTTATGTTATAATAACTTGAACATTATTTATCTAAACTTAACTTATACAATTAAGCTTATTTTATATAGTTAAAACTTGTTTATATAAAAGGAGATACAGAAGATAATTAGCCTTACAAAGTCAAATATATTATAACAAAGAAAGTTATACTTATAAGATATGTTAAATATTTAATTTAATAACTTAAATATAGTTTAAAATATAATTAATAACTTTATAAAAAATAACTTAATAATATACAAGATCTTGTTTAAGATTTCGAAAGTAAGACTTGTAATACAAGAATAAAAGTATAAGATTAAACTCAGAATGTAATATCATATAAGAAAGTTATAAGTGTAATAATAAATAACTGTACAAGATTATAAGATTAAAGTATATCTTTAAAGTTAAAATCAACATAAGAGTTAATCTTTTAATTGAGAAAGTATATTATAAGGATTTAGCATAACATTAGTTAATTACTAATAATTGCTTTTTACTTCTAATTTGTTCTTTGTATTTTAAGCATTTATAACTTAATAGTTAATTACATCTTTGTATACTTGTAATCTATTATCTTTCATTTTATAAATCTTACAAAAATCTTATAAAAGAAAGATTTAAAACTATTCTTAAATAAGTAATTAATATATAATTAAGAAAACTTTACAATTTTAAGCATTTTAAGAGTTATAATATATAATCATTTTTAAAGTAACTTTAATATTAGTAAAATAATAATTATGTACATATGATATTTATATACTCTTATAAACTAGTCTTGATTAAGTAATGAGAGTAAGTAAAGTTCTTATAACTTTGCTCTTTTACCTTTAATTGTATAAGAACTATAAAATAGCATAATAAGTATATTGTGTATAATTACATATTATACTACATGTTATAAGTAAACTAATACTTAATTTACAATGTAAAAAGTTTATTATAATAATTTGTTTTTAGTAAAAGTTTTAAGTTTACAATTAAGAATATAATAATAATATCTAAAATGTGTTAATATTTTCAGAATTATATTTTAAGAAATGTTCAAGTTAAATTTTTATTTGATTTACTTAAGAGAAAAGGTTTATTAATTATAATAACTAGTAAATTAATAAATAATTATAAGGACTATAAAATCAAGAAGCTTAAATGACCTTTTAAAAGTTTTATATACATAATTGTCTTTTTTAAGTTATTTTTAAATTGTATGATAAAAAACCTCTAATAATTAAACTGTATAACATTTGGAATAATTATCTTAAACTTTAATCTTAAATTGTACATGAGTAAGAGTATTCTAAACTATTAAATTAATAGTAATTGTAGTAGTAATTGTAAAGAAAGTATAAAGAAGAAATGTAAATAATGTATTGTTTATTTAAAAGTGGTAATATATTTGTTATACCGCCTCACATAAAGTAGCTCAGCATTTTCTGACACTCTTTTATGTACATGATCATACTAAGTTTAAAATATGAATGAGGTGCTTGATTTCACTACAAGAGGACTTATCTATCTTATACTAAGAAGGAGTACACTTTTGTAAGACAACTTGTAATGAAAATCGAGGAGCAATTTGAAGGCAAGTATAAGTAGTTATACTAATAGTACCATGAAGCGTGATTAACTTGTCGACGTGAATCTTTCACGCCGTCTACAGACAAAATATATTAATGCCTTGTTTATAAAGTGCTAAGAGAAAACCTTTTTACAGACTATCTCTTTCTTATCTGCAGATAGTGATACAAGTGATCTTACTTAGAAATGTTTACAAAATCGCCAACCGACCTTAGTCGATGTAATCGTAATTTCCTTGTGTTGCCAGACATTTCCCCGGAGCAACTTCACTCCAGTATATGTAAAAAAAACTCAAAAACTCAATTTAACTTAAATTTAATTGAGTTGAGTTGAGTTTGAGTTTGAGTTGAGTTTAAGTTGAACTCAACTCAACTCAACTCAAACAACTCAACGTATAATTTTATACAGTTTTATACAATTTTGTATAAGTTTATGCAATTTTATACAGAGCACAAAATAAGTAACAAAATAGGTGATGGCGAAATGATTAGTAATCATATTAGTTCAGCTAGTAAAATCAACTATAACCGTAATTCCCTATCGGTCGGATCACCCCCCCACCAAATCATCAATTCTACCAACACCACCACTTTCAACTCCATATTTTTTAACCCAAACACGTTGCAATGCTAAAAAAGCCAGATCCTACGCAAGAAGGAAGGATCCTTCTTGCTATAAACGCGATTAAAAAACGACAAATCACGTCTCTTCGAAAAGCATCACGTAATTATGATGTTCCTTATGCAACACTTCATGCGCGTATGAAAGGCCGTCCTCAATTGTCAACTACCTACACCAAACACTTCAGATTAACTCAATTGGAGGAGGAATCGTTAAAACAATGGATAATATCTATGGGAAAGCGAGGATTATCTCCTAGGCCTTCGGATGTAGCAAAAATGGCCAACCTTCTGGTTTCTGAGCATGGTGAACCTACTTCTCCTCTACCAGTAGGTAAAAACTGGTTTAAAAGCTATATAAAACGTCATCTTGACTTAAACACCAAATACATACGTTGATATAACTATTAACATGTTAAATGCGAAAATTCAAAGATTATACACGAGTAGTTTGAAAGGGTTATATCAATTAAACTTCAATATGGGATTCTGGATGAGGATACTTACAACTTCGATGAGACAAGCTTTGTTATAGGTATAATTGTTACTACTAAAGTAGTTACATTTACTGATTACATAAGCAAACCTCTACTTTTGCAACCAGGGAATAAGGAGTAAGTAATTGTTATTGAATCAATTAATGCTAGTGATTAGGTTTTATTACCACTACTTATATTCAAGGGTAAAAAACCATTTCTTAGATAGTATGAAAACCTACTAGATAGCTAGAGAATTGCTGTTAGTGATAATAGATGGACAAATAATGATCTTGGCTTTAATTAGCTTCAAAAAACCTTTGATCCATACATTAAAGCATATACTAAAGGTCAATATCGTCTGCTTGTTCTTGATGGCCATAGTAGCCATGTAACCCTTGAGTTTGACTAGTATTGTATTCAGAACAAGATTATTATTGTCTGTATGCCTTTACATTCATCTTATATTTTACAACCACTTGATGTGAGTTGTTTTGTTGTTTTAAAGTATATGTATAATTCTATGATTGAAGCGAAGGTACAGGTCAACATACACTATATTGACAAGTTTGATTTTCTTGATATCTACCTAACTGTATGTTAAGAAACCTTTAAATCAAGCAATATTTGTCAAGGATTTCTAGTAATAAAATTAGTTCCATATAACCCTCAACATGTTATGTCAAAATTGCGAGTTGAAGTGATGGAGGTTTTTACTCCTCCTGGAAGCTCCTATAGCAGTTCTAAAGCTCCTTGGATTCTTAAAACACCTCATAATGTAATTCAATTGCAAAAACAATATGAGGCCATTAAATCAAGACTCCAGCAATATCGAAGTCCTTCTACACTTACTAGAATTACGTTTGCTCAGCTTCTAAAAGGGTGCCAGATGACCATGTATAGTGTCATATTTTTAACAAAANGAAAAAGATGATTTGAAAGTTGCCAGCCAATCAATTCAGCAAAAACTCAAGAGATCTAGAAAGCAAATAGCTTATAAAGGCTCCCTGACAGCACAGGAAGCTCAAGAGATAGCTTAATCAAGTGCAATTGCTCAGGAAGTGGTGGAGGTGGCAAATCCAGAGGGTACGACACAGACCTTGCCAGCACCACAGCGACGGCCACCTAAGTGCTCAGGGTGTGGAAGTACAGAGCATAAGATAAACAAATGCCCTAATTTAGCTAGCAATTAGATATATCGCAATATATTTGTTTTGTGGTTGAATATTTGCTATTGTATGTTCAGTGGTGGGGGAGGTGATCCGACCGATAGGGTGATCCGACCGATAGGGAATTACGTTATTATTAGTTAATATTTATTACTAATCAAATACTAATCTTAAATAGGAATAGTATTAAGTCAACTCAATTTAACTTGAGTTGAATTGAGTTGAGTTTGAGTTGAATTGAGTTGAGTTTGAGTTGAATTGAGTTGAGTTTGAGTTGAATTGAGTTGAGTTTGAGTTGTATAGTATAATGGTTGAGTTGAGTTGAGTACACCTTNAAAACTCAACTCAACTCAACTCATTATATACACTGCCTCACTCTCTATTTCCAAGTAGAATAACATTAAAGTAATATGTTAAAGAGTATAAGTTAATGATATATAGTATTTTTAGTAAATGAAAATCAAGGATTAAATAAGCCTAAAAAGTTAGTTAATCAAATATAGAAATTTAAGAGGTGATAAAGAAGGCAAACCCTTCATTTTCTGAAGGCAACTTGTTAACGTTACAATGACGACTACCAAAGTGCTCAGAATGTGGAAATATAAGGTATAAAAGAAATAAGTATCCTAATTCAGGTAGAAATTAAATATATTATAATATGATTGTTTGTGATGAGATATTTAATGTTACACCTCAAGTGGTGAGGAAAGTAGCCCGTATAACTAGGTGGCCTACGTGGTCGGGAATTACGATTACTTAAGTTAACTTAACATTGATCTTGCAATGTAAGATTAGAAGTTATCTTTGAAGGGAGGCGGCTAGGCCCGCGATTGCTTACCTAGTCGTGTACATATTTTCAATAATGGGAGGGATGGTGGCCGTCGGGGAAGTAGCAAGCTGGGATCTTTATCGGCCGACGGGATTATCACTGTCCTTCTTACCTAGCATTCACCAATAGTTATACCATTGGTAACCATTTATACTAATAGTATGCTTTTAGCTACTATCTTCAAAGTCTGGGACGTACTACAGCGTAAGAGTAGTTACGGCTGTTCGAATCCGCATGTCTCTAACACTGTTGATACAGCCGGCTTTTAGATAAGAACTGTATCTATTGATTCTTGATATGAATTTTACAATCATTAGAAATGTAATTTGATAAGCCGAGAGCTTTAGATAGAGATAACAAATACTAAAGAGGAAGATCTTATCTCTGCTTGATTTGATAGATGCGTCCGTAACTGTAGGTTACGCCTGCTAATACCAAGGCAAAGGAAGCAGAGGAGTCGTTTAAGGAATCCTTATATGTATGAAGTGACAAATCTTTACTATTCGAAACCATTATCTTCCATTTACTACTTTAACCCTTCGAAATATGTCCTCTTTTCTTGGAATTGAAAGTCTGCATGTGTTTATCACAGTAAGAAATCGCCCCTTACCATTGATCAAACAAATTAATTGTAGTCAAATAGGGAGCAGCAGGAGGAATCGGAATGGCTGCAGTGAAAGAATTCCTCAGTTAGTTAAATCTTTTTCAAACAGTTTATTTTCTTTTATTTGTTTTGACATAATCCAAGATGCTGGGTGTAAGGTTACAGGACATGATGTGAAAGCTATCTCATCGTCTGTAGAGCTGCCAGCTTCTCACTTTTTTTTCTGTACAGGGTGATATGGCAGACGAAGATTCAATAAAAGGTAATATTGCAGCAGCACAAAACCAATTTGGCCCGATCAACATCCTTATTGCAAATGCTGGTGTTTCTGATGAGATGCATGCCTGGCCAATTTGGAAGATACCGCTTGAGGTTTGGGAGAAGCGATATCATAATAATATTAGAGGTAACGAATACTTAATCTCGAAACGTCTCTCTGGCTAACATTTACAAATAGGCACGTTTCTTACAATCAAATACTTCCTGTTAGCTGCTGAGGAATGGCAAGAGAAAAACCATAAAGAATTGGAGAACCTGTCCATCGTAGTAACTGGGAGTGAGACTGGCAAATTTGGCCAAGCTGGTCATGCAGAGTATGCTTCAGGGAAATCTGGACTACAATATGGGCTTGTGATGGGTGTGAAAAACGAGATTATCAGGCTCAATAGAAAGGCCCGTATTAATGCCGTTGCGCCTGGCTGGATTGATACTCCAATGAACTATGGTAGGCTTGATGATACCCATGAATTTTGGGTTGAAGCACAAGCAACGTAGGCGATTTACTTCATTTCATATACAAAGAAGGAAACAATGTATTAACTGAGGAATAGTGTTCCAATGGCGAAGCTTGGAGAGCCAGAAGATGTAGCAAGGACTATGGCCTTTTTAGCTTCACATAGAGCTTCAGGTCATATCACTGGACAATGTATAAGTGTGGATGGAGGTATGGAAGGTAGGATTGTGTGGCCAGAAGAATTTATCAACGGAACTGTACCTTTAACCCTTCATTCGCATCCTAAAAAATAGATTTTGTTGAAATACCCTTTCATTTAACACGATAATTTAAAACAATGACTAATTCTCATTTAAAGGTATAAGTAAATATATAATTTAGAATAAACATTTACAGTAATTAAAAGTATAATGTGATCATATTTCAACGTCTTTTATAATATTATCTGATAACCAAACTTTCCTCAAAGTTGGTTAATGTTTTAATAAACTTCTTTATATAGTATTTTCATATTTATTATTAAATAGTTTAACTTTTATACATTAACTGATTATATTACAAGATACTTAATTAAAAAATGTAAAAATGTAAGTATAAATAAAATTTTATATACAGTAAAACTTTAAATATAAACCAAGTTTTATTATTATTATATTATTAAATATTTTAATTTACGTTTGAAGTTTTAGTTTTAATTTAGTTACACATTAACATTTAAGTTTAATAATATTTAACACATGTAGTTATTCACCATTATATACAGTAAAGCGTTTTGTGTTTCNTTAATCCTTTAAGCAAATATATAAAGGTTTAACAAAAATTTAAAAGTAGAGCGAAATTATTATTATAAGGACTGGTTACAGAACACCTCCCTCTAAAGTTATTCCTTCAATAATCCTTGGGATATATTTCTAATAATTATGTTAGTTGCTCTTGAGGCTAGACTATAGAAGGGGAATCTCACAGGTCCTTCATAATTCTCGGTAGCATGATAAAACCACCACGTGGTAACAAAAATAGTAAACGCGCTGAGAATGACACAGACGTAGTTCATATTAGCAGCGTCCACCGGCAAGACGTAAGGGAAGCNAAAAAAGTATGTTGGAAACGAGAATATATCCCAGGGAAATGATATTTATGAACCACCCATATCTCCCAAGCCTAAATGGTCCAAATATGACAGAACTTCTACGAGTCATCATATGCGCTGTAATGGGAATACCATAAGAAACTGTACCCAAGACAACAAACGATCCAACAAAGGCATTAAAAGCCGTCGTATTACCAACATAAATGCAACCAACGGCTGTAGTTACACACGCACAGAGCACATTTGCACGTACTGGATTGCCCCATCGTCTGGAAATATGTGCAAAATACTCGTTAAAAGGAGTTGCCTTGTCACGAGAAAGTGCCCAGAAGGTTCTTCCAGATGCAATAAAGGTATCAGGTAATGCAGTAAAATAGGCTAGAAATATCACGGCAGTCAATCCTATTGCCCCTGAGGTAGTACCTGTTGCTTGTATGTAGATAGCAGTAAGTGGGAAGTTAGAGTTGATTGACAATACGGAGTCCAAATCGGAAATAGCATATGAAATTGCTATAACATAAGCAAATGCTCTGTGAAAAATTAGTCTAGGTCGTAATTATATGTATGGATAGAAGAGACACACGTTGCAAACCCAAGAATGAGTTGGAAGAACATTGCTCGGGGTACATTCACTTCCGGTTTAGATACTTCTTCTGCTAAATGTGTTGTACAGTCAGGAGTACCGATAGAATAGGCTGTGTGGAGAGTAAATATAAGTACTGTACACTAATCTTGGGAGGATTAGAAGTACTAACCGCCATTGAGCATACCCATAATGAAAACTAGACCTTTGTTACTCCATCCAGTATTGTTAGCAAATGTGTCCCATACTAATTGCTTAGTGGAGTGCTCCTCTGGTATCACAGCTAAAGTGATAATTGACGCAAGAACTCCACCAACGACAACAAAAGAACCAATATTATTTAGAACTGGAAGTAAACGATTGCCAAAGCATACTGTGGCACATCCAATCCAGTTCAGTAATTGAAATACGATAAACACCATCCACGCCTTCCATTCCACGTCCGGATGGTTAACAAGGTACATTTCTACGAGAGCATTTCCGAGAATAGCACAGGTGGATGAGGTTGCAAAAACCCAGGCAAGAAAGTTGAACCATCCTGCATAAAACCCTACAATACGTCCATATCGGGGTCCCGCGACCACAGTAGCCCAATGATATACTACATTAATATTTCATTAGTAGAGAACTATTGAACACTTGTGTAAGGGATGCTAACCTCCTCCAGCAGATGGAATGGCTGAGGCTAGTTCTGCAAGAGACGCGGTAATAAACCCGTACGCAATTGAGACAGCAATGCTAAAATTTTATTCGTAAGTAATTGCTTAAAATCGTATCCTTGAAAATTGATTCACAGCTCATATAAAACTCCAGTAGGACCCCCATTGTAAATCGCTACCAAGATACTCCCACCCAGAGCAGACCATGCACTATAAAAATCAGCAGCTACTATAAACTCAATACACATTTAAGACTCACTTTCCATTCACAAATCCCATCGCTGCAATACTATAGACAGAAAAGTTACGCTTCAATTCCTCCTTATGTCCCAGTGCCAATAGTTTCAAGGCGTCTGCATTTGCGGCTTCAGCAGCCAGCTTTTCGAGATCTCGGATATCACTGCCATGAGCATCGATAGTAGCCGTTGGTTCAATCTTTTCACTCGACATGCCGAAAGTAGACAAGAGTCAATATTTACAACTTTAAATTTGTAGCAACAGTTCCTCGTTACACCATTACAGTATATAAGGTCTACTTCTACCCTTACCGCATTATCACTAGTATTATCTCGTTGGATGTGCAATCTTACTATTAGAATAATAAGCTGTTAGAGATATCTATGACTGTATACTAGTTACAAATTCTTCGTTATCAATCCCACTTCTACGGATTTGATAACGAAACTATGCATATCTATGCTAATCTCTATGCTCGTTACGTCCAGGGCATGCGGGTCTATGGTTTACATGGCATGATTCCCGGCCAGGGCTTTCCCCCTTTTGGACTTCCACTAACTTACCACAATGATAAAGCAGCCAGTAAGCAATACGGCACCGATAAGAGCTGCACAATGGCAATAACCCTCGCTGTTATGCGTGGCAGGGTAGTAGTGCTCTAAATTAATAAGCTAAGAAAATAATTGTAATAATTGCAATATTTGGTTTATACAGTAGATCAATTAACAGACTCTGGTTTTTTGTCGGACAGTAACTCCTCGTACCGCGGATTTTGTCATTGCATAACAGTTTACATATCCATTTACATATTCATTCCTTCTTCGAAAAATGGTTAAAAAGGCCATGTGCGCTCTAGGGATCCATGTCGATGCCGTGGCAGGATGGTTGGGCACTTACGGAGGTGAAGATTCCATCTACGATATCTCTTGCGGGCTGTTTGCTGGTGAGGTTGGGTCTCAGCGTCTGTTGGATCTCTTGAAGAAGCATAACCTAAAATCTACTTGGTTTATTCCTGGACATTCTATCGAAACATTCCCCAAACAGATGGCCGAGGTCGTCAAAGCTGGACATGAGGTCGGCTTACATGGTTATTCCCATGAAGTACACTTGCTAGGCTGTTTTCAAAAACAGAAATTATGGGCTAATGTATCTAGGCTCCAAATAAGTGTTCTGTTGAACAACAACGCGAAATTATGATCAGATGCTATAATCTGATTAAGGATCTCAGTGGTAAGCCACCACGAGGTACCTGCGCACCATTCAATCAACTTTCTCCAACGCAAATTGATATTATGGAAGAGCTTGGTATTGAATATGACAACTCTCTTGCGGCTCATGACTGTTTACCATACTGGTATCGAGATGGTGACTCGTGGACAAAGGTTGATTATAGTAAGCCTGCAGACGTATGGCTAAAACCATTCAAGTATGGAGACAAAATACGCGATATTGTAGAAATACCTTGCAGTTGGTATATGGAAGATATGATGCCAATGCAGTTCTTACAAAATATCCCAAATGCTGTATGTAATATCTGGCTGCTAAAGGTTCAAGACTAACATTTCGGTAGAATGGCTGGGTCGATCCCCGAACAGTAGAATATATATGGAAGGAGAGGTTTGAGTATTTCTATGACCACTATGATGAATTTGTATTTCCTATGACCTTGCATCCAGACACTGCGGGGTAGGATAACTTTGAGAATTACCTCAACCAGCCACTTTCTAATCTGTGTGCGCAGGCTTCCTCATGTATTACGCATGATCGAGCGCTTTATACTGTGGACAAAAACAAAAACTGGAGTAGAGTGGGTTCAATACCAAGACATAAATGACTGGTATCGGTCCAAGGATCTTAAAAAATAAAGGGTTTGCTTAAATCGACTCCAAATCGCCGGTATCGGCTACTTTTCAGGCAACAACACAGGATTTTAGCTGAATTATCAGGCTATAAGCTAATATTTATATAATAGCATTCAAATCTTTATAAGTCTTTGAATATTTATTAATTAATAATATAAATTCGTCATTATTAAAACATAATTAAAATATAATTGTTTTCTTTAACTAATACTTGATTTTAAGTCAATTAAATTAAAAGGAAACATATACTCAAGTATACCGGGTTATAGGCTGTTTGAAGCCTAAAAGTCACTATAATTACAGGCTATCTTAAGCCAAAACTCACTAGAATTACAGGGAGCTTCAGGCTATTAGATAAGGAAGTGGTCTGTGCAACAGCCGATACCGGCGATTTGGAGTCGATTTAAGAACGGCTGGAGTCGATTTAAGTAAACCCAAAATAAAAGACACAAAGTTAAATCTTACTTGATCTTATTATATGCATATCTTCTTTAGTTTTAGAAAAAGCAGGATCTCTTTCATTTAAATGAGTAAATTTTAACTGTCTTCTTATAATCGTAAAAAAAGNAGAAGGAATTATAAGATAATATTTATATAATATATATAGTAAAAAAAATATATATATACATTAATAAGAAAGATTAAAACAAAGTTTTTTTTATGTTTAAAATTGAATAGCTTATCTATTAAAGGCATACGGAGGTCATGGTAATATATAACCAGATTTACACTAAGGCGCTAATTATTTGGCGCCAGAAATGCCTTATAATTATGATAACCTTTAAGCTGTTAGTGCCTTGTAATTATAAGTATTTCAAGCGTCTCACTTATTGAAAGGCTTGTAACATCTAATAATACACGCATAACTAATGTCTTAGCGCAATCTAATAACATTTTACCGCGATCTCAGTACTTTAATCAGTTTATACTTAATTAGACTTTAAAATTTAACTACTTTCAAACAATGATTTTTGATTTTTTTGTTTAAACATAATTATCTTAATAATTAAATATTTATAACAATGTTAATTTGTATAACTATTAATTGTTATAATACACGTATATGCAAATTAAAAATAGTGAATATTTTATGTACGGGTAGCATAATACCACCTAAAAATACGCTAAAATCACTATATACACAGTAAGGTTGGCTTACAGCAGGCTATAGTACTACAGTCATAAGAATAGCTGTAAGCAATTGCCATAGTCGTAGGAAATATATTCTTACCTATTTGAATGGAGTAAATAGTAGAATCGCAAAGTTGCTGAATACTACCAAGTTACAAGCTAACAACCTTAAATTCTACGGTAATCTCTTTCACGACTAAACGTAATTGATATCAATATCATAGCCCCACTAAATTACTTCACCTGAAACCTCACATCTATCTGTAGTTCCACGTTACACCTGGTTAACTGCTGACGGGAGGGAACATTTGCCTTCAGATGATGGCCTCTCTTGTGGCCCCTCGTCACTCACTTATTGTACAGCCTAGGGATTTTACGGGAAACTTCATCGACAATGAAATCGTTACAGTATGGCTGCATGTGGCTCAAGATATTTAGTGCCATGCTGACAACGATTCCTCATAGTCTAATGCCGAACGATGGATGATGGTACACAATCCAGCTACGAATGCGATTATCACACGCGTACCACGGTCAACGTCGTCGGAGATAGTTCAAGCAGTGGCGAGTAGTTCCAAAGCATTTGAGACGTGGTGTATTGTTAACAAGACACAAAGACAAGATCGATTATTTGATCTTGCCGCCTTGATGAGAATTCACGAAACTGAGATAGTGAGTGGAAACATACGTTTATATGTACAGGGATAGTGCAGCTACAGTGTAGTATCAGGCTTTAACGTTAACTATGGAGACTGGAAAGACCATACCAGATGCTCGATCGGAAGTCTGACGCGGAATAGATATGGTACAATCAGCTGCAGCATTAATTGAACGCATGGGCGAGCGAGGAGAAATGCAGTCTAGTATGCAGGTGTTCACGGACAAATAACCTCTTGTAAGTCTTATGGCAGTGGAGCTGCGGAAATATCTATTGACACAGAACGCTAATTGATATTCCTTTTCTGTTAACAGAGGGCTGTGCGGTGGTGTCAAAGTGCATGTGTTGAATGGGCGTACAAAATAAATAAGGGCCCTGGCTAAATCCACACGACCCCATCCTAAAATCCACACGCAACCACCGATTTCGGCTGCAACCTTAGGCATTACCACTACTTCTGATCGCATACAAATTATTACTGTAGCTATGGTAGACTAAGTGAATTGTAATTACCCTACAACAATAACACCATTTAAAGTAATTCCTCAGGAATCTCTACTTCAATACAATCTTGTATCTCATTTAGCATCGCCTTATCAGCTAAATTAGCTGACGACTCCATATAATCATCCTTGTACAACGATGAAATCCCTCTTATATAACCTCTTTCATGTGCTGTTCCAAGCTTATAGTAATTAATATAGCTTTGCTCAAAACGCGTTATAGCTAATTAAGTACTTGACTGTATTATATACAGCTGTTCTTTTGGTATTGGTAATAAATTTACAGTTGCAAGAGCTGTAGATGAAAACAATTCGAATGCTAAAGGTAACTGTTTAGTATTAAACTTAAAGAATCTTTTCCCTTGACCTAAAACACTTTTTAGTTTGCTTTTATCATGAATTATAAGTAGATTAAGTACTTAAATTAATAAAGGTTTTTAGACTATTTCAGTTAACTTATAATATAGTTAATGTAGATGAATATCTTGAATTTGAATTAACTTTCCATCTTTAATTCTCTCCTAAATTATATAATAACNAAAAAAGGCTTATAAACTTCTAGATTGTATAATTATATCTAAAAGTTAGTATACTACTTTTAAGTAATTTGCTCATTTCTTAGTAAAGTTTTTATAATGTATATTTATGGACATAATCAATTAAACCAGAAAATCGAAAATTATTAATATTATACTTTGGCTAGAGTTAATCTTAAATTATAACTTAAAAGATTTCTCATTATTAAGCTGTTTAGAATAGTTTTAATCAGTTAAACACTTTATTTAGATCTTTAGTTAATCATTGTAAATATTGTTTAAGAATATTATAATAACCTTTAATAAGAGATATAATTAATATACTAAAGTAAAGGTTTTGATTAACTTAATATTGTATTAACTGTCCCTATCAGTTCTAAGTTGGTTGTTAATCGTACGCCGGACGGCCGAAACCTGCCAAGAGCGTCAGAACCCCGATGCTGGAAGGCGCCGGCCGTGAGGCTAGTGCCGACCTGCTCCAGAGACGTCCACTCAAGGCCCAACGTACCCAACCCTTAGAGCCAATCCTTTTCCCGAAGTTACGGATCTATTTTGCCG